>OY747714.1:10103422-10360922 GCA_963556495.2 Valencia hispanica | reverse complement strand
GTAGGAGGCCAAAAACGTCCAAAGGCCATGTAAAGAAAACTGGTGAGAGATCTCTCTAAAGACTTCAGAATAAATGCCTAGATATGAACCCCTTAACATTCCTGCAATTTCAGCCCTACATTAAAAGAAACAACAATTTATGCTTTGGGGTTGCTTCCCTGCAAAGGGGAAAGGACAACTGATCCGTATTAAGGAAAGGATGAATGGGGCCATGTATCGTGAGATTTTGGACAAATACCTCCTTCCATCAGTGAGAGCATTCAATTCAATTCAGTTTATTTATATAGCGCCAATTCACAACAGATGTCATCCCAAGGCACTTAACAAGAAGTCATTTCAATACATTTATACAAACATTCCAATCAGTTAAAAAGTTTCCTATTTAAGGAATCCCAGCAGATTGCGTCAGTCATTGGCGTGACGTTGGGCAGACTTTCCAACCACAACAATCCTTCAGCAATCCCTCATACTGAGCAAGCATGTAGCGACGGTGGAGAGGAAAAACTCCCCTTTAACAGGAAGAAACCTCCAACAGAACCAGGCTCAGTAGGAGCGGCCATCTGCCAGGACTGTCTGGGGGTTGGAGAAGACAGAGCAGAGACACAGTAGGAACAGAAGATCTGATATAAGAGAACTTTCTATGATACATAAAGTAAAAAGTTGATAACAGGACACAGTGGATGTTCAGCCACCGGGAGCATCATCCCAGTCGATGCCCCTTGGCCAACAGGGCATTGGAGCCAAGCAGGACACCAGACCAGGTTAATCTTCTATGGAGAGAAAAACACTGAGAGAACACAAAGTTAACAGTCGAAAAAGCAGAATGTACTGTAATACAACTGGAGAGTAGTAGTAGAGAAGGAAGTAGCAGAGTGAAGAAAAATTGGTAAGTCTGTACTCCAGCAGTCTAAGCCTATAGCAGCATAACTACAGAGGTAGCTCAGGATAACCTAAGCCACTCTAACTATAAGCTTTATCAAAAAGGAAAGTTTTAAGCCTGGCCTTAAAAGTAAACAGAGTGTCTGCCTCACGGACTAAAACTGGGAGCTGGTTCCATAGGAGAGGAGCCTGATAACTAAAAGATCTGCCTCCCATTCTACTTTTAGAAATCCTAGGAACTACAAGTAAACCTGCAGTCTGAGAGCGAAGTGCTCTGTTGGGAACATATGAAACAATTAGATCACTGATGTATGATGGAGCTTGATTATTAAGGGCTTTGTATGTAAGAAGAAGGATCTTAAATTCTATTCTGGATTTAACAGGGAGCCAATGAAGGGAAGCTAAAACAGCAGAAATGTGATCTCTCTTTTTAATATTCATCAGAACTCTTGCTGCAACTTTTTTGGATCAACTGAAGGCTTTTATTGGCATTTTGTGGACTACCTGATAGTAAAGAATTACATTAGTCCAGCCTTGAGGTAACAAATGCATGGACTAGTTTCTCAGCATCACTCCTGGACAGGATGTTTCTAATTTTAGCAATATTCCGGAGGTGAAAGAAGGAAATCCTAGAAACCTGTTTAATATGGGATTTAAATGTCAAGTATTGGTCAAAAATAACGCAGAGGTTCTTTACGTTATTACTGGGGGCCAATTTAATGCCATCCAGATGAAGTGATTTACTAATCAGTTTCTGTTTTAGAACTTCTGGTCCAAAGACAGCAACTTCTTTTTTGTCCGAATTTAAAAGCAAAAAGTTTAGATTCATTCATGTTTTTATGTCTTCCAGACATGCCTGTAAACTACCTAACTGACTGGGTTCATCAGGATTTATGGATAAATATAGTTGTGTATCATCGGCATAGCTGTGGAAATGTATCCCATGCTGTCTAATGATTCTACCAATTGGAAGCATATATATGGTGAAAAGAATTGGTCCAAGCACAGAACCCTGTGGAACTCCACAAGTAACCTTTGAGAGTGAAGAAGATAGATCATTTAGATGAACAAACTGGAATCTGTCAGACAAATATGATTTAAACCAGCCTAGTGCTGTTCCTTTGATCCCTGCAACATGTTTAAGCCTTTCTAAGAGAATACCACCAGTCCATTATCTGAGGCCATGAGAATATCATTAGTAACCTTCACCAGTGCTGTTTCAGTGCTATGATGAGCTCTAAAACCTGACTAAAACTCTTCAAACAGCTCGTTACTGTTTATATGCTCACAGACTTGATTAGCAACAACTTTCTCAAGGATTTTGGATAAGAAAGGAAGGTTAGATATAGGTCTGTAATTCACTAAGTCATCTTGATCAAGGGAAGGTTTCTTGAGTAAAGGTTTAATTACAGCTATTTTAAATTCCTGTGGTACGTATCCGTTTACTAAGGATAGATTCATCATATCCAAAATGGGGCCAGGAACCAAATGGAACACTTCTTTAAATAATTTGGTTGGGATTGGGTCCAACATACAAGTTGAAGGTTTAGATGAGGCTACTATTTTTGATAATTCCGAAAGCTTGACTGAAACAAAACAGCCTAAGCACGACTGAGGTTCTACAGTTCTTTCCGATGCTGCCTCATTTACTGAGGAAGAAGTAATCATGTTTGGGAGGATGCGAATGATTTTACTTTTAATAGAATTAATTTTATTTATGAAGAATCCAATAAAATTATCACTGCTAAGAGCTGGGGTAATAGTTGGCTCAACAGAGCTATGACTCTGTGTAAGTTTGGCAACTGTACTAAAAGGATTGTTTTTATTCGCCTCTATTAATGATGAAAAATATGCTGTTCTAGCTTGTCGAAGGGTCTTTTTATACAGCAGTAGACTGTTATTCCAGGTTAAATAGGCATCCTCTAGATGTGTAGAGCGCCATTTTCTCTCCAACTTCCTAGTATTCTGCTTTAAAGTATGCAACTCTGCGTTAAACCAAGGAGTCAGCCTCCTATGGCTAGCCCCTTTCATTTTTAAGGGGGCTACACTATCTAATGCCAAACGCAATAAGGACGTAACGCTGTGAACCAGACCATAAATTTCTGAAGGGTTAGAGATGGAATTGCAGCCATCCACTGTGTTACACTGAGACACTGAGGAAAGTAAGAATGGAACAGATTCTTTAAAAATTGTTACAGCATTGTCTGATAAAGCTCTACTATAATGACATTTTCTTTCAGATTTAAGATGGTCAGTTAAAGTAAATTCAAAAGTTATTAAGAAGTGGTCAGACAGGACAGGGTTATGTGGGTGGAATGTTAATTCCTCACACTCAATACCGTATGTCAGTACAAGGTCCAAAGTGTGCTTTCCCGAGTGGGTCGATCCCTGTACTTTTTGAGTAAAGCCAATTGAGTCTAAAATAGCATTAAAGGCTGCATTTAGGCTATCACTTTCAGTATCCACATGAATATTGAAGTCCCCCACTATAATGACCCTATCAGAATTTAATACTAAATCAGATAAAAAATGTGAGATCTGATCCAAGAATTGAGAGTAAGGACCTGGTGGACGATACAAAACCACAAACAAAAATGGTCTTAATGTTTTGCAACTTGGATGTGGAAAATTAAGGGTTAGATGTTCAAAAGAACTGTAGCAATCAATTGGTCTGGGACTAATTAGTAAATCAGAACGAAAAATGGTTGCAACTCCTCCTCCTCGTCCAGTATTTCTAGGAATGTGAAAATTGACTGGAAGGAGTTGACTCATTTATACTGACATAATCCTCCTGCTGCAACCAGGTTTCTGTGAGACAAAGCAAATCAATGTGATTATCACAAATCAAGTCATTTACTAACAAAGTCTTTGAGGAGAGAAATCTTATGTTTAATAAACCATATTTAATAGATTTATTTTTCTGTTCAGTCAAAGTCGTATTTATCTTTATGAGATTTCCATAATTTGCTTTTGTTGGCTCAACTTTTAATCCATTTAATTTTGGCCGTGGGCAAGAAACTGTTTCTATAGCAGAGAGGTGGGTTAAACTATGACTCTGCTTCCTGTTCTGGAACCTGGGTTGTCAGTGTTTTGGAGGACTAAATAATTCGGCCATATTCCTAGAAAGAACAGCTGCTCCATCCAAAGTGGGATGGATGCCGTCTCTCCGGATCAGACCAGGTTTTCCTCAAAAAGTTCGACAGTTATCAATGTAGCCCACATCGTTTGTAGGACACCACCGAGACAACCATTGATGGAATGACAGCATGGGGCTAAACATGTCGTCACTGGTCCGATCAGGCAGGGGACCAGAAAAGATTACAGAGTCTGACATTGTTTTGGCAAACTTACACACCGAAGCAACACTAATTTTTGTGACCTCCGATTGGCGTAACCGGGTGTCATTACCGCCAGCGTGAATAACAATCTTACTGTATTTACGATTATCTTTAGCCAGCAGTTTCAGGTAGGATTTGATGTCGCCCGTTCTGGCCCCTGGCAAGAATTTGACTATGGTCAATGGTGTCTCTAATGCCACGTTTCTGACTATGGAGCTACCAATTACCAGGGTCGGCTTCTCAGCGGGTGTGTCGCTGAGCGGGGAAAATCTGTTAGAAACTTGGACGGGTTGGTGGTGGCCCGTGGGCTGGGTCATAGAACTATGCTTCCTTTGTACCGTCACCCAGCCGGCCTGAGGTTCCGGCTGCGCAGGCTCTACCGGAGGACGGCTAGGAGGTTCTATGAAGCTAAGCTAACTTACCCCGTCACAGAGTACCCTGCAAGCAACCAGTCATGCGTACACTCCAGCATTGAAGATGAAAAGTGGCTGGATAATCCAGCATGACAATGATTCCAAACACATGCAGCTACGTAAAAAAGCATTTCAAGGTTCTGGAGTGACCTAGCCAGTCTCCAGACCTCGATCCAATAGAGAATCTGTGGACGGAGTTGAAGATTCGTGTTGCCCAGTGACAGCCTCAAAACATTACAGCTCTAAAGAAGATCTGCATGGAAGGATGGGCCAAAATAGCAGCTACAGTGTTCATAAACCTGGTGAAGAGCTACAGGAAACGTTTGACCTCTGTCATTGCCAACCAAGGTTACATCACAAAGTATTGAGGTGAACTTTTGTTATTGGCTAAATATATAGTTTCTGCAACATTTTACAAATACATTCTTTTAAAATCATACAACGTGATTTCCTGGCATTTTTGGAATTCTGTCTCTCGCAGTTGAAGATGATGAAAATTACAGACCTCTCTCATCTTTTTAAGTGGGAAAACTTGCACAATCGGTTGCAACCAAACACTTTTTTGCCCCACTGTACAAGACAATCACAGCAACTGGGAAATGCTAAATCTACTGCAGACCAAGCACTGTGCTAAGGTCTGAATAGATAAAAAAAATAAGGAAAAGAAAGACATTTTTGTTGGGTTTGAGGCAATATCAATAAAATGCATAATAAAGGCTTTTTGAAGTATAAATCTGATCTTTGAAGTTTTCTTGAAAATAATAAAATCTAGTACAGTCTCATTTTTGTGTACTCAGTATTGTGTATCGTCTCGTCTTGTGAGTTTTAGGTATCGCTACATCCCTCTTTTATGGCGTTATAATTTTTGTTATTTAGGTTAATTTCCACACAAAAAAAGACCAAGACCTCCCATTTTTTTATTCTCAATCCCACTTTTGGGAACTCGTTAACTGAACTGTTCTGAATGTATACCTAAATAACAGCATGAAGAACTTTGGACCTTTGATCTATCTTTTTTGTACATTTAATGCCAACAGTGGATCTTACTGCTGAACTGGCTCGTCTCCCTCAACTGGAATTTTCACTGATCTGATGAATCACTACTGCAAAGCAGGAGGGAGAAAAAAGAAGGCAGAAAAAGAACCAAATCGAATAAATGAAAAGTGTTTTCTACTTTGTGGTTGGCTGAAGTGGTGAGATGAGCAAGGTTTGTCACTCTGAGATTTCATATCTCAAAGAGTTTTTTTCCTGGTTAAATAAAGGAATAATAATAATAATCAATTAGTTACATTAGTACTTTATCAAAAAAAGACAAGCAGACCTACTCATTTCTTATAAAGAAAATCTCTCCTTGAGCCGGTCACCGATGCTTCAAAGAATCCAATCAGCTCAATGATGGGGAAATCTGGGTTGAAATTGTAGTGTATTCACAGATTTAAATGCAGGTGGAAGAGTTCCCTTCATTAAAACTTCAACATTACTGAGAAATTAATCATCATGGCATAAACACATTATGGCCACTGCAATGCATAGAATAGCAATGTATCCAGTGGGACGGTGAAGTGTGCTTTGAACCACCTTTTCAAATGGAACTAACCAGGCACCCAACACCCCCCCCCCCCCAAAAAAAAAGAGAGATAGCCCAGCTCACAACATTGTGTGACATGGCAATCCAACTGATAAAGAGCCAGGACAGGAAACAAATACAAGACATGGTGAGTAAGATAAAGACGGAACACGGAAATCAAGGGAGAGCAATTGATAGGGTGAGGTGCAGCGGCGGCAGCAGGGGGTCAGTCTTTTATCTTGAAGCGGAATAAATGAAGAGCGGTGACGGCACTACGAACCCCGAGCTGCTTCAATATTTTATCACTGCAGCGAGGTCTGGCATCAAAAGTAAGCCTTTTTCCCCCCTCCTATTTTGGTCGTTGACAGCCCCAAATGCCACCCATGATGAGTGTGGGTGGCAAGTGAAACACTGAATGTATATAACAAATCAGAGTTTTTTTCTCTAGTCTTTTACACATTTATCATTGACATTTCTTTTTGTTCATTCATACATGAGAAGCAAGAACATCTCTTGCAGACGGAGGAAATGTAAAAGTACTTTAGAGTTTCAAATTAAAAGAAGTCACAGCATTCCTGTTGTTCTAGCTCTTAAAGTGACCAGATTTTATTTTATTTTGTCGCCCTCGAGCAAGACACTATGATTTGCTTTGCACTGCTGATATGTATTTTACATAAAATGTGGCTGGGCCCGAAGGGGGACCTTCAGGCCTCCATCTATTCCTCCATATTTTCATCCCTCTAATCTCCCCTTTCTCTGTCTTCCATATATAAAATTAGGTCACTAAAACTTTTCTTTTTAATAAAGTTATTGTAGTTTTGTCATTGCAAGTGAGTTTTTTTCATCTTGCATAAGACATATGTAGCCTTAATTTGTCATATTTTGTTTTAGCGAAAGGAGCAGAACCACACAGGGTATTAGTGAGATATCTGTAATACATAAAATAACTCCTGAGATCTGTAAATGAAAGTCAATTATGCAGTACTTTAAAACATAATAATCTGATGCCAGCTAAACATTTTGCCACATTACAATGACAAACAATGCATTTTCTTCTGGCAAACCAAAAGTGTGGTACATAACTTTAAAGTGAAATTAAAATGAGAAAGCTTATTAAAATACACTGGATCCCCAGTATTTCCAGGGATTAGAGACCACAGCCGTCCACGATGAACTAAAATCAATATTCTTGAGACCCTCCTTTAAAAAACACTAAACTGCCAATTTTATTAGTCCGAAAACAAACTATAACTTAATATGCCTTAACACTAGGACTCCCATAATTCTGATACTACTAGGACTCCCACTGGCAGTCAATTTGACTGTTGGCATTCTGGCCAATGGAATGCGAGACTGTCGATGACATCATACAGTGAAATTGCTCTAGTGATATCTAGTGGATATCAGAGAACAAAAACAGCAAGTCATGAGGACACCACAGGACCGAACAGATAAACAACCATCAGAGATTAAGTCTTCATCTTCCTGTGACTCAGCCACATCAAATGAGTCTCCATTTAGAAACTTTACAGACAGACTGAATGAGCAAATCAAATTTGGGACACAATTAACACCTAAACTTAGACTACACCAAACGCCTGGGACTAGTGTCCATAAGCCTGGGAGCTTCCCCCCACTGATTATTACAGATATCTGATATTTGAGGGAACCGGGCAATAAATCCACCCCTACCGTCTCCCAGAATTTACCCGGCACCCCTGAGGCTATATCAGTGATTATCAGCAAGAGGAAACATAAACCGTTAACCACACGCTCTCATATTAAACAAAATCTCAAATTGATAACCTGTCAGAAGGTTCAGCTGCCCATCATCACAATACTTAAGTTAGCTTTATTAAACATTAGATCTCTATCCGGGAAGTCTTTTCTAATCAAAGACTTCATCACTGAGCATAAATTACATGCCCCTTTTTTTATCAGAAACTTGGCCAGATGAAAATAACGAAACAACTTCATTAATAGAATCCAGTCCTCCAAAATATAATTTCTTAGTCGAGAACAGAAAACACAAACGAGGCGGAGGTGTACCCACCATCTTTCACAACTCAATGAGCTTTAAAAAGGTAACTCTGGGCACGTTTGATTCTTTTGAATACCTAGCCACCCAGATAAATGAGCCTAACAAAGCGTTATTTCTAAGTTTATATAAACCACCAAAACTTAACTCTAACTTCTTTAATGATTTCAATGACCTTCTTTCTGTAATATGTATACTATGACCAACTAATCATCGTGGGGGACTTTAACATCCATACCGACAACCCCCAAGATAGACAAGAAAAAACGTTAGATGATACTCTCCACAACTTCGGACTGATCCAGCATGTCAAACAACCAACACACAATAAAGGACACACTCTGGACTTAATTATCAGCAAAGGTTTAAATATTTCTGACATCTCTGTAATTAATATTGCATTATCTGACCATTTCTGTATTTTCTTTCAAAGTACCATCTCTGCTAAATTATCCAGCCACAGTAAGACCACTATAAAAAAGCGTTTTCTAGGGGACAGTTCAGTAGAAACCTTTAAACGTATTTATCCTTCCACCACATCCCCCTCATCTCCCAACTCAAACTCAGTAAATAAGTTGGTAGATAATTTCCTTGCGAAAATCTCAGACATCATGGATTCCATTGCTCCAACTAAAGTGAAAGTAGTCTCAGGTAGAAAGAAGTCTCCGTGGACAAGTAATCCACTGGTACGTAGTGAAAAAAGAGAGTGTCGAAGAGCCGAGAGAAAATGGCGGAAAACTCGACTCCAGGTTCACTGTGAGATCTACAAAGAGAGACTGAATAGATATCAGCTAACTATAAAAGATGCTTGGGAATCGTTCTTTTCTGAAATCATCAACAGAAACATTAATAACGCACGGACTCTATTTGCAACAGTGGAAAGACTAACTAATCCTTTAGTGACAGTAGCCCCTGAACTAAACTCTACCAGGGCCTGCAATGAATTTGCCAGCTTTTTCACTGAAAAGATTCTAACAATTAGACGGTCAATCTGTACCTCAATATCGAAACCCACAACCAGTGCCATCCCCAATCAACAACAATGTAGAGAAAATGTCTGAATTCCACGAATTAAACCAGAACAGCCTTGAAAAAAATCATTATCCAATTAAGCTCCTCCTCCTGCTGTCTTGATATCCTACCCACAGCTTTACTAAAGAAGGTTCTTCCTGTTATTGGTTCTTATCTTGTTCAAATAGTGAACTCATCACTGCTATCAGGTGTCTTCCCTCAGGCTTTAAAAACAGCAGTTATTAAACCACTGCTAAAGAAGAAAAATCTGGACAACACGTTAATGCAGAACTACAGGCCAATCTCTAATCTCCCATTCATCAGTAAGATTATTGAAAAAGCTGTGTTTCAGCAGTTAAATGGCTTCTTAACAATGACAAACCGTTTTGATGCTTTTCAGTCTGGTTTCCGCGCTCACCACAGCACAGAGACTGTCCTCGTCAAAGTATTTAATGACATCCGCATAAATACAGACTGTGGAAGAACCACAGTGCTGGTTCTGTTGGACCTCAGTGCAGCATTTGACACTGTTGATCATGATATTTTATTGGAACGACTGGAGAGCTGGGTCGGACTCTCTGGTACAGTACTTGGCTGGTTCGAGTCTTACCTAAAGAACAGGGACTTCTATGTTTCAATAGGAAACTTTTCATCAGAACGAACAGAAATCACATGTGGGGTGCCCCAGGGCTCCATCCTGGGGCCCCTCTTATTTAATATCTACATGCTCCCACTAGGAAAGATTATAGCGACCAATAACATTAGCTACCATAACTACGCAGATGACACTCAGCTCTACATTACAATGTCACCAGGTGACTCTGAACCCATTCAAACCCTAAATCAATGCATTGAACAAATAAATGGATCGATGTGCCATAACTTTCTCCAGCTGAATAGAAACAAAACTGAAGTGATTATTTTTGGACCCAAGGAGGAACGATCAAGAGTCGGCACACAGCTTCAATTAATACAGCTAGAAACTACTGATCAGGTTCGTAACCTAGGTGTAGTAATGGACTCAGACCTGAACCTCCAGGGTCACATAAAGGCAATAACAAGGTCAGCGTTCTATCAC
Source organism: Valencia hispanica (assembly GCA_963556495.2). Classification (NCBI taxonomy): domain Eukaryota; kingdom Metazoa; phylum Chordata; class Actinopteri; order Cyprinodontiformes; family Valenciidae; genus Valencia; species Valencia hispanica. The sequence goes on along the minus strand of OY747714.1, from coordinate 10,350,598 downwards.
CTGAAGAACATCTCTAGGATTAAAGGACTGATTTTGCAACACGACCTAGAAATACTCATCCATGCGTTTATCTTTAGTCGGATTGATTACTGCAACAGCATCTTCACAGGTCTGCCTAAAAAGTCAATCAGACAGCTGCAGCTGATCCAGAACACTGCCGCTCGCGTCCTCACTAGAACCAGGAAAGTAGAGCACATCACCCCAGTTCTAAAGTCCTTACACTGGCTCCCTGTAGCTCAGAGAATAGACTTTAAAATACTTTTACTAGTTTATAAATCATTACATGGCTTAGCACCAAAATATGTTGAAGACCTGTTGTCATGGTACCAACCACCAAGACCACTCAGGTCCTCCAACTCTAGCCTACTAAACATCCCTAGACTCAGAACTAAACATGGAGAAGCAGTTTTCAGTTTCTATGCTCCCCTTATCTGGAACGGACTTCCTGACGAGTTTAGAGCTGCTGAAACTCTGAACTGCTTTAAATCGAGACTAAAAACCCATCTGTTTAAAATTGCCTTTGAGTAAATGCTTGATGTTATATGTATGAAATGTGTTCATGCTCTCTTGCTTTTTTTATTTTTCTCTTGCTTTATTGTGTATCATGTGTAATGTGTGTTTCTTTTATGTTTCTTTTAAATCACCAAATCATGTAAAGCACCTTGAATTACCCTGCTGTTGAAAGTGTGGTATACAAATAAAATTGCCTTGCCTTGCCTTGCCTTGCCTAGTGCACTATAAGTTATTTCATTATGCATATGAAGACCTAATAATACAGTATGAAAATATTATTTTGAAAAAAGTACACGTATACGCAGTATATGCATATAAAAGCTTAGAAATAACACAAAAGGTGTAAATTGGGAAGAAAAAATAGCATTCTTAACAAGTTAAGAATACATTTGCTGATATCTTATATAAGGGTTTTAAATTATTTACATAAAATCATTAACTTGGACAAAAAAAAACTACAACATGGCAATAATGAAATTCGTGAATAAATACAGCAAAAATAAATAGATTAGACAACAGTTATATAAATGTTGCAAGAAGGAAATGAATAATTTAAAATCAATGCAATTATTGTATACATGCCAAAACTACTTAGTTGTAAACTGTACAATAATAAATAACACAACAATATTTTAAACATGTTAGTTTATATGTTAGCTTACAGATCTCAACTCTTCAGTGTATAACTATAATGTTGTAATTCAAACTTTGAAAAAAAAAAGTTTCAATGTTGTTTGCTGGGTGACTGACGGCTCCTTTTTCTGAGGTGGGGGGTCGCTATCAGAATCTGAGCAGCTTCCTACTGACCAGTTATCATCAGCTTCCCCTATCCACCCTAATCAGCATAATAAGATATCTGAAGCGTCACTAATGCCTGTTTCCCCAACAACTTTCTTCTAAAAGCCATTTAAGTAGCAACTGTACATGAAATACAACCAGAGAGTGACTGTGTAAGCATGACCCATGTTGAATGTTGGTTGCTAAGCAACAGTGGCGCTGTCCCTCATCCACGGAAAAAATTTACATTGTATATAATCGAGCCATCAAAATATTGGTTGTGGGAGATAACAGTTAAGTTATTTCTGAATATTTTACTGAAATAATAGCATTGAATTAAAGGACATGAATAGGAAAAGTCAGGAAGCAAGGACACATCAAATCCATTTATTAAAGTTATTACATTAAATGTAATGACTTTAGTCATTTTTGTTAATCAGATTTTTTCCGTTTCCCCCAGCAATGTTTTGAACTCAGCTGGAAGCCATGCCTCGCCATTCTGTGACGTCGTTTCACACTCACAACGCCAGGCCAATCAGCGGCTACCACTATGTAGGTAGGAGAGAGAGTGACATCACCAAACCAATCCGTCCATAGGTGGGCGTGTTGGGTCGCCTCAGGGTGCTTCGGACTGAGCCAGAGGCAGTCCGACAAAAAGGGGTCGGCTCAGCCCAGAAAAAGGTAGTGGAAACGTGCTAGATACGGGCAGATTCAACCCGTGCCGGACCGAGCCGACCCTAGTGGAAAAGGGGCAATAATCCCAATAAAATACATTAGGCCATTTGTGTTTGTAAGATGACTGTATATTCAGCTGCTTATTCATGACATCAGTGAATAAGAGCTAAGGGAATCTAAGGCAGATAAACATAACTGATGCTCTGATACTCTGAGATTCAGTTTTTTTCCTTCTTATTTAGCAGCAACAGCTGCATTCCTAGCAATTTAAATAAGAAAAATCATTATGGATGACTTTCAGAGTGTACCAATTCAGCTGTTATTATAGATTGCACTGAATCACCAGAGATTTCAACACTTGGGGCAATATGAATCACACGATAAGGCAAACACATTGTTGTGAATATGTATGAGGCTAGCTGAGCCATCAAATCTTCCAGTTTGTGTGTGTGCGTGTGTGTCTATGTAACTAAGGGGCTTCAAGGTTTATGGTATTCATGAGCGCAAGCTGCATAGCATGGCAATCAGATTCAATATGGTTCAGCTTAAATGGTTTCATGCGACCTTTTGGCCTCTTTACTCACAACATATTATAGTGCTGCTGACAGCTGCTGGCTGTGCAAGCCATAGGTGAAACGGGGTGCGACTTTAATGGGAACAATGTATAGACACCAACCCCCCCCCCCCCACCACCACCACCAACATCACCTCCAAAGTTTTCTCTTTTTTCAATTCAGCTTCAAGAGCATGTAAATGTCCATGTAAATGAATGCGAATACAACTAAATGAGACAGTTCGTAGCTTTGATGGTTTCCAGCTATACGTCCAAGATCAGAAGCGTCTCGCAATAAACATCTGAGACCGAACAGAGAGTTGATAAGATGTGGGGATCTGTAGGGATAGAGCGAGAGAGAAAGAGACACACAAACACAGAGGAGAGAGACACAGAAAGAGACTATCGATCAGTTAAAGCTGTGCTGCCTGTCGATAGAGGCCTCTCTCCAGAGAGTGGAATGACACAGAAAAAGGGAGGCAGTATTTATTAGGCGTACCCGAACAGATCTGAGTGTACGTGCACAAAAGGGGAGTCTGCGCACTAGGGAGAGTCACACTGATGGGCTTTTAGATCGAAACATACTTAAATGCCTGCATGCAGACTACTCATGCATGCTCCATTTGTGTCGCATAGTGTAGATAGTCCAATTTTGTCGTCTGCAAGCCTTCTGTTGGATCGTCAAGCTCACAATAAAATAGAAAATCATTGAAGGATGCAGAAATATATTCCTTATTGAGTAAAACCGACTGTATTTTATGATTTCCCATAAAGTCAAAGTAAAAAAAAAGTCCAACATTACACAAGCAGCTGCATGTTTACACAGAGTAGAACATGGATCATAAAAAAAATGCAGCAATGAGATAAAAAAACAAAAAAACATGTCTTTGGATGTAATCTAATGTAAAACCTTTAAACTCTCTTCTAATTTAGGGATCTATTCTCAAGATGTTAATTTGCGGTTTCTTAATCTACTAAAACACAAGAGAGACGGATAATGAGAAGCTAATAACTGGTGGCAATTTTACAGTTTAGGTGTTTCGTTGAAGAACCCCGCAAGTAAACACACTGGACTAATAACACTTGCAGGAGCCTTGATGTAACTGCCTTAAAAAGTTTAAGTGGGAGGCACACAAGCCGTGAAATATTCACAGAGATTGCAGAGGTGACAACATGATTCGCTGCAGCTAAATTTAACTGCTGGGATTGCTGCTGCTGCTGATGATGATGACGTCGACGATGATGATTATGATAACTGTGAGTACTAAACTGGGTTGCTTGTGGAGCTGATAGAAGAGAAAAAAATGGGTCACAATTTATTCTCTTTTCTTGGCCCTCACAGCCTCTCAATTTCTCTTTTTTTTAACCAAACTGGTTTGAGTGCTAAACTGGTGTCATTGCTTGCTAAGCATCAGATCTTCATGTTTCCAACGCCTCAAGCTCTGGTTCTATCTCATAACCAACTAGAAGCTTGGCCAGAGGCAGGGGGCGGGTTCGTGGAGACCAGCAACCAATCAAACTGTTGTAAGTGCCAGAGTTCATTTTGTTTTTCATTTTTCTAAATTTAACTTTTACTGAACATGTTCACATGGGATCACATGGGATCACATGTGATACCTGGTAAACCATATGTGTAGCAAACATAGGGCGTGATTTATCAGCGCTTTGCGGTTGTTAAAACGTGCGCAAACCCCACAGTGGGCGCAAACACATGCAGCAGGTGATTTACAAAGTAGGCGTAAGGAGGACTCCGCCTGTTTAAACCCGCAGAAAGAGACGCGCGCAATCCATTTAGCGCTTTTGCCCTTGATGAATATGCAATGTGGTCGTTTCTGTTAGAAGGCGCAGAATATTGGGAGGTGAACATGCAAATTCTGTAAGTAGGCGTTCCACGCACAGTGTGATTTATCAAAAATGAAACTGTTTGTGCCGTCTGATTTTGCGCCTATGTCACATATGGTTTTACATGGGTTTCATAACTTTTTCACATAGGTTTCACGTGTAACTTCCACAATGGTTTCAAACAATTTTTTTTTTTACATGTAGATTTTATATGGAAACATTTGTTATCCCATTGGTTTTACCTTTTGAATGTCCATGGGTTTCACAGTTTATTAAGGTGAAAATGTCCAAATTCACATGGGAAATGTGTGCAAAACACAAGTGGTCACATGTTTTTCAAACTTTTTCACGTTTACCTCTGCCAGGAGGTGATGTGTTTGTGGCCGTCTGTTAGCAAACATAGCTCAAAGACGGATTTCAAAAAAATTTTCAGGAAATGTCCGCAATGGGACCAGGAACAACTGATTAAATTTTGGGCTTGATCCAACATGAACCGTGTATCCACCCACCGACCAGCGGTGCTAACCTCCACTCTTTTCCCTTGTCAGAGGGCTCACTAGCGGCTCCCTTCCCACTACACTTGGAGCATATGCACAGCAAATTAATCGTGCATGCCCTGATCTCCCCTCAATGCTGGAAGAGCACAACGACAGCACAAACACAGCTATGCATCTCATTAACAGACATTTTATTGGAAATGTACAAAAAGTTGGAGTTGGATAGGGATGAGGGGGGGGTGAGTGGCCCTGGCGGAGGTCCGCGCTATCAGAGTGCTTTTCTAGTTTAGCATGATTTCACATGTGAATTTCACATGGGTCAAATACTTTTCACATTGGATCACATGTGATTTTGTCCATGTGAAATCCGTGTGTTTCTTTACATGAGGGATGAGATTGGATTAAGAAAAAGGTCACCGATTCCAATCTTCCCGCTGTTTATTTTGATATCACACTTCATTTAGTGTCGGTAGCTCAAGGGGACGCAATAAGTTGTGCTCAAAGACAGTCGTTTTCTGTGGAATCCAAAACCCCGTTTCTCAATCAGTTCTTCGACACCTTCAGTCTTTTAATATCAGCAGGCAGAACCTTCACAATCACAAGCACAGCATTGAAACTGCATCAATACATCGAAGATTGGGATATTCAAGAATCTGTTTGCATTAAACGTTTTGAGCCAAATTGCTACAATAGAGCTGGACAATAATTTAATAACATTATATATAGATCGATAGCTGTGTGGTACAACAGAAAAACAAGGGTTGATGAAAAGTTCAATAAAAAACTGGGTACCTTATTACTACAGTCATTATTTATTTCCAACCAATCACAAACGCAGACCCAGGCGTGCTCCATTAACCAAGCCCATGCTCTTCTCAAACCACAACAGAAAGTAAATTCCTTGAACTGCAAAAGGTGTCGCAGCAAGAAGAGGTGAAGGAAATTGTCCCAAAAAAGGTTGCAGTAGTTCACCCGCAGGTACACGTTGCATACCTTTGTATGCCGATACGGGACCTACATCAACACTAAATGGAACAATAACAAACCAAATAAAACAGGAGATACTACGGTCAGCAAAGTTGTAGTGGCAGGACCTAACCAGGACCGCCTGGTGCCTGCAGCTGCTTCAGTCACGGTTCCCCAGAAACACATGCACCGCGCTGCTAACAACACCCGCGGCTTTTCAAATCTCAACCCAGTTTGGGGCGTCGCGTGGTGTTGTGGTTAAGACAGACACCCCATGTTTAAAGGCCTCAGCCCTTGAAGCGGTCATCCCGGGTTCGTCTCCTGCCCTGTAGACCTTGGCCGAATGTCTCCCCCCCACTTCTCTCCCATTTGCTGTACTATCCACTTCAAATAAAGGCCACTGTGGCCACAAAAACTTTTAAAAAAATAAAATCTCCACCCGGTCCTCCACCATGTCTATAGTAGCCAAAACGCTTTCAAAAATACAGACGTAGGTTGGGGAAGACCTGCTGGCCTCAGCACTCAATCATTGGACTCTGCTCCAGTGTTTTTGGACACCCTCTACACTCAGTCGATGAGTACCTTGTTAGCTTTAGCTTTAGTTGCTGTACTGAATCAGAATCAGTTTTATTGGCCCGATTTTTGCACACAAAATAAACCAAATGCCTGAGCCATCAATATAATAAAGTGTTATAAAACTTTTAAAATAAATAAAAGCATCACAGGAAGCCTACAATTTAAATTAATGACAAAATTACAATATTTTTTATTCAATACTATAATGGTTAGTAACAGTCTTTTCTTTGTCAGTATTTACTGATGTCACTCAAGTCTCTCAACTTGATTAGTTTTTGTTTCTTACAAACTTGCAGTTAGGGTAAAAAAGAAAGGTGCTAAGGTCGAATTGAATTAAGTTTTTGTGTGTTTTATTAAAATTGGTTTGTTAAAGAATAGCATAAAATGGCCAGGGCTGCTCTTAATATATTCTCTATAGTTTTAGTATAGTTATTGATGATTATCTACATCGATTAATATGACTTTTTCGATATGCTCTAACCAATGTGGCAATACACAATGGCTTTTCACAACTACAGGGGAAGAAAAAAAACATTTACAGTGATGCATTATGTGACTCTGATTTCTGATCTCATCTCAGGTGGCAGGGTAGATTAATCTTCCAGCCCGACCTTTTAAAAAACAAACTTGTTACCACCTCACTTTTGCATTGCCCTTACATAGGTCAAAATCAATAAAATGATGTTCCCCTGGCATTCTTTAGTGAATAGAATGAGTTTGAGTAACCAAACCTAAAACAAGCACAAGGCAGCTGGTCTTTTATTTAAGATCAGAGCCGCTGGACCGTGAGCCCTTTTTAAACTCTTGTAAAAGCGCGCCCAAAATTAGCTTTCCAGTCTTGTCTTTGGGAAAGGTTTGCTAAGTCTCCTTGCGTGTGCTGGCACTGTAAACATAATGCTGAAACAGCATTGTGTTTTTCTACAGTGTCATTTCCTGCTCATTTCCCTCCCACCAACACTTTTAAAAGCTCTTACAGGGGGGATGTTTTGTCAGACCTGCCCATGGTCCTTTTGATGCGCGCCAACTGACTGGGAGTCCCGGGCGACTCTATTTACAGAGTGCAGCCTAGCCATGAATAATACAGGAGGTGCTGAGCATGGGGATGGAGACAAGGGAGTGGGGAAGATGTTCCGGCTTACGTCTAGCCAGTCAGCCAAGAAAACACATTTAGAAACCTGCTAGACAGATACAATGCAGAATCAAAGCAGATTCCGAGGGACAGGTCGGCTGCTCGGTTGAATCCTCTTTAGTATCCCAAACACGATTAAAATTCTTGATTCCCTGATTAGTGCCAGATAACAAATTTGCTGACATGCATATGCAAACAATTTCACAAAGATGCATCTTTCAGCTTCAGTCAGAACTACTGCACACACACACACATATCTGGGCTGTCATCTCTGTGGCATATCAATGTGGTTCCTGCTCCGCTCAAGGACACTTGTCTACTTTGTTATGCTCATATGGCTGCCTTCAATTGATCCCTGGCCCTCCCAGGGCTCAGAGAGGATACAAAATTCTTTGAACACAAAGTCTGAATAAAAACTGAAGGGACACGTAGAAATGGGTTTGATTTCAAGCACACAAAGGCACTGCTTTGCCAGACAGAAGCAATCTGGAAAATGCTTAAAAAACACGGGCGAGTACATGAAGCTGTACCGCAGCATGTATTTTTTATGCTGTACTTTGCAAAAGCTGTCCTCCTTTTTGAGCTTTTTCTCAATTTGTCACGTTACAATCCCAAACTTCAAAGCACTTTGTTGGAGATCTATGTGAAAAACCAATGAAAAGTGGTGAATAATCGCGAACCGGAGGTAAAATGAGAAGGAACTGCAGATGGGCCTTGTTGGTAGTACTGTTGCCTTGCAGCAGGAAGGTCCTGGGTTCGAAACTTTCTGCATGGAGTTTGCATGTTCTCCCTGCACATATGTGGGTTCTCTCTGGGTACTCTAGCTTTTGTCCCACAGTCAATTTTTTAAAAGATTGTTAGTTCAATTGGTCTCTCTAAATGGTCCTTAGGTATGAGTGTGTGTGTGCATGGCTGTTTGTCCTGTGTGTCTCTATGCTGCTCTGTGATGGACTGACGACCCATTGTATTCTGATGTATAGGCATTGTATGGATATCTCCTGAATCATCCATCAATTCATCCATTATTTATATCGCTTATCCTCGCAGGGTCGCAGTCATCGAGCGAGAGGCCAGGTACACCCTGGACGGGTAGCCAATTCATCGCAGAACAACATAGAGGCCAATTAACCTAACAGTCATGTGTTTGTACTGAGGAGGCCGGAGTATCCACAGGGAGAACATGCAAACTCCATACAGAAAGATGGATTCGAACCAAGGACCTTCTTGCTGCATGACAACAGTGCTACCAAACTGAGCCACTGTGCCTCCTGAACAAATCCTATGTAAAACCACCTTATACTGCAGTTACTACTGTGAGTCCTTTGGGGTATGCCTCTATTAGCTCTTTAAATCTTGAGACTGAAATATTTAACCAACTTCTTTGGAAAAAACTCCAACTCAGTCAAATGGTATGAAGAGCAGTTAGATTTATGTCTGAACTTTCATTGGTCCGTTCTAACACATGAATGCGTTTTGATCTAAGCCACTCCATTGCAGCTTTGGATGTATGTTTAATGTTTTTTTGAGCTGGAAGGTGAATTATTTTGGAGCCTTTAGAAGGTTTTCTTATGGTACTGCCCTGTTTTTACCTCTTCATCAGCTCTGATCCTCCCCTGTCCTTGCTGAAGAAAAGGATCCTTGCAGCATTACACTGTCCCTTCTATTTTTCACTATAGGGATAGTTTGTACATGGTGATATGCAACGTTACTTTTTTTTTTTATGTAAGCTAAAAAAATTGTTTTGGTGTCATCTGACCAAAGCACCTGTTTTATTATCGGGCTGGGGCCAGTAAATATTTTCTCGACAGAGAGCTGGACTCCCAGGCTGCAGGTTTTTGGTATGTCTTGCCTAAACTACAACTGATGGAAGAGGCTTCAGTAATTAGCCTCTTCCTGATGGAATATGTTGGGTTTGTGAGGCAGACCCCCTTTTTATTATAAGGAAAATATTGCTTTTTGTGCAGCTTATGGTTAGTTTTGTCCATTTTAGTCAAAATATGAATTTTCTACCAAAAAAACCGCCCGTGTGGCACCCACTTCAGGTTAAAACTCTACACTGCACTTGAATTTGAATTGGGCATTACTATTCAACCGGTGAGGGATGACGACGGTTATAGAACAAGCCGAGTCTCGGCAACGCCTCTGTGGCGAGTCAGAGTCGGAAGAGCAGTGTTGACGCCGCCTAGCCCTCTCTGTCTGCCAGGCAACACCTCCTTTTGGCGCGTTTTTCAAACCGGAAATGTGGGTGGAGTAAGAGTCTGATAGGGGGGTGAGTTGCTCTTTAAGTAGCCACATACCTGGCCGACAGTTTTAGGATGTGTCCGCTTTTAGGTCCCGTCTCCTCAGCCTACATACCATCAAGAGATTTAGCTGTCCTCTCTGATTCTGCTGAAGATTTCCTTCTGTTTAAAGACAATTCCCTTAAAAATAGTGGTTTTAATTATCAAAGATTTAAATTAACACCTTGGTTTAGAAAGCCTGTTTTTTTTTTGTTTTTTTTTACAATTTGCCATCATATTAATGAGACTATTCTAAATTTTGTCTTAGCAGTCCATATAGAGCTTGTTTAAGTAGGGCACTTTTAAGTTCGAGACCTTGCTTTCCTGTCTCATTAATGGTCCAATTAGAACATTTCCCACTGGATTCCCCATATGGCTGACCCTTTTGGGTCCCAAATAATGATATTATTAAGGCAAATAACGAAAATGTCCTTTTTCTTTATAGCTAAGGTATATGGAATAGAGATGATTAAATAGACATTTGTCATTCCAACTGTGAGAGCAAAACTTTTTGTTAGGAAAGGGAGGAAACCAGTAAGAATGACAATGCAGTCTCTCTGCTTCTGTTTTAGTCGACATCTTTTTTTTTGGTCCCTCTTCTCTTCATATTTCTTCTCTTTAAGTCCCATTCTCATGTCGGCTGCTAGTGAACAGGAATCCCAAACAGTGCTGAAATGTCACGCAGTAATGGTGTGCAATGGAATGCATATATATGTATACAATTTCTATAAAGAAGGGTAGAAAGGTAACTTCCTAATTTATCGGCCTGTAAGTCCCACATCAGTTATCACTGCACTTGGCAACTGACTCTCATGCCTTGTCCACACATAGCCGGGTATCTCACAAAGCGAAGATATTTTTCTACGGTTTGGCCTGTCATCCTCACGACAATGCAGATTTACGGCACCGAAAACGAATCTTTTTGAAAACTCCGGTCAAAGTGAAGATCTGCGTTTTCGCCGTTTTCAGCGTTTGTGTGAGGACAGAAATAACCAGGGTTTTCGGCTCTGCAACGTCACTTTGCGAGACAAAAATTCTCCGGCATCACTTGTGCGACCTGTGTTTACACTCAGAAACAGCATTCATGCCCTCAGAGATGTGTTGGCATTATCAGTTGTCCAAATGCTTTTTGGTTCCTTGTTTTTACAAGCTCAATTACTGCTCTATGTAGAAGTTAGAACTTAGAAAGTTACTCTGAGTGGATAGGATTTGGGGGAACTACTGCCCCCTACAAGTTTGGCATGTCTATGAATTTGCTTGACAACCCACTTATGCGGTTAGGTATAGACGGAGATTTTTTTAAAATAAGGTGGTGGAAATATTTGTTTGTAAAAAAAACCGGCTACGTGTGTACATGATGTTTTAAAAGGGGTTTCTACATATTTATTAGGCTAACTTTATTATTACCACAGAAAAAAAAGAAAATGAGCAAGGAACAAAAAAAGAAATGGGGGGATGGGAGGGGACATATTCAAGTAGTGGATTGGAGAACGGCCTTAACTGAATATGCGACGGTGGAAGTATGTCATGAGGTATGATGTGACCCTGTTTTATATAGTGTGGATATATTGGTATGAATGATCCAAAATGTATGCTTCTGCATCAAAACAGAGTACTTTAACCTTGCTGTGTGTGTTTTTATTTTATTTTTCCATATTGGATGATCAACTCATCATTTAAGGTTAAAAGTTGTCTTCAACAAGTGCCTCCAAGAAGACAAATAATTAGGAGTTGGATTAATCAGAAAATAAGTTGCACTGCTGTGAGTGAATCTTCAAAAAGGTAAAGGAGTTGAGGAAAAGGACAAGATGCAGAGGAAAGACAAGGTGAAGAGGAGACTGTCAACTCAGTTTATTGACAAGTGAGCCCCCAGAGGGATTAATAAAAAGGAAGGTCAATTTTTCTATATGTGCAGAGCATCTGTGTCTGAGTGTGTCAGCCTGGATGATCTACCATGTCAACTTAAGGAAAGGTCTCACACTGTGCTAAAGCCCTGAGGGAACACTGCCATCCTAAGCTGCTATTTGACTGTTTGTTGGTAAGGAGGATGGCAATTAAGCAAGAGACTCTTTACCAACCTTGCTTAGACTGTAGGAACACAAAAAGTGTTTGTGGTGTCAACAGTTTCCACTGACAGTCTTGCATGATAAAAACAGAAAGGGCTGATTAGAACGTTTACAGTAACAGCAATCAGCAATCAGACCATATTTTTCCAAATCAGACCAAAATAAGCTCTGACTCATTCCAGCAAACAGTCTTTTTATTTAACCCCTTCGCATTTTACGTCCTGGTAGCGGTATGTCACATACTTCTGGGTCAAATCTGCTTTTTTTGCACATATACATATATATAATTGGAAAGCTAAGATTTAGGAGAGGGCTGCGCCACAACGTTTCCAGGACGCCCAGTGGAGACAAACTCATTAACTATAACGAAGGCTATCACATTCTTATTAGGCTTTGCAGAGTTAGTCTCCTTCCCCCTTCCCTCTGTGTTTCTTGTAGGCTAGCCTTTGTGTATAAATTCTTCTGTGTGTTCATTGTTGGAGGTCAGTTAGGTTTTTTCTTAGTTGACATTATTTTTCGGGCCCTTTTATCGAGATTTGTTAGATATGTGCTTGCAGATGGATTTTTGTTGACTATTTTTGAGAGAAAAAAAGCTTTATTTCTATACCTTTGTTCTTGTGCCTAAGTCCTTGGTCCGTGGGAGGAGGCTACCCAAACCTACCAGCCTGTAGCGGCAAGATGTAAGCACACACACAAGTTTCATGCAGTGTGCCTCTGTTTTAATTAAGCTCTCCACCATTTGTAGAAACTATTTTGGAAATAAAACTATTAGTAAACTCTTTAAACAGGCTTATCGAGTTAGCTTACACTTTCACCTAATATTGTATTCAGGATCAAAACAAAAAAATACATTGTCCTATACCTCAAATATGAAGCGCAGGTACACATCATCACAAATTTTCTCCCATTTTTTGTAAAATAGTCCCATGTAAGGGGAAGTTACCTGGTTCGGCCTACAAGCTTCAGGGAGATCACTTGGATACGTTCACTCACCTTCAAGATTGATGGAACAGGAAGCCACTGTTGCAAAAGGCTTAAAATGCAGAAGGAAGCAATCTTTTTTTGATTAAATAAAAAAGTGCAAACCGATACTAGCACATTTTCCTGTTTAAAACACACAAAAGGACACAGTTACAGTGCGTTACATCAGCAAGAACATAGACGATGTACATGCCACATGAAAGCGCATTTGCGCCAGTGAATATAATCAGGTGGAAAATACAGGCACTGCTGGGGTATACTTCACTTTTCCGGTGCCTATAAAAAGTATTCACCCCCTTGGATGTTTTACTCTTTTCATTGCTTCTACAAATCAATCATGATCAACAAAGCTAAAAATGTGTATCATAAAATAAGGGATAAGTGCAAAAACATTCACCCCATTCCAGTCAGTATTTAGTAGATGCGTCCTTGGTTGCGATAACAGCGTGAAGTCTGTGTGGATAGGTCTCAATCGGGCATGGATAACTGGATGCCGCAATTTTACTCTTTTTTTACTTGGGTGGGGATTGGCTGTGAACTGTCCTTTTCAATTATAGCAACAAATTCTCTATAGGACTGAGATCTGGGCTTTGACTGGGCCACTCCAGAACATCCATCTTGTTGTCCTTAAACCATTTCTGTGTAACTTTAGTCTTCCAAACCATTTCTGTGTAGCTTTAGCCTTTCCAAGCCTTCCAGGGGCTGCTGCTGAGAAGCTTCCATCGACGCTGCCATCACCATGCTTCATAGTGGGAATAGTTTGTTTGTGGATGGAAATATTCCGTGTTTGATGTTCGCCAAACACAGGGTCTTGTCTGACAGACACATTTCCATCTTGGTCTCATCTGACCAAATGATTTTCTTACACTTGACCATGGAGCTCCTACATTCCGTTTGGCAAACTCTCGTAAAGCCTTGGTTTAACAAGAGTGGCTTTCTCATTGCCATCCTCCCATTAAGCTTTGGTGAAGAGTCCAGGCAGCAGTTGTTGCATGCAGAGTCTCTCCCATCTCAGCAACTGAGGCTTGTAACTCCTTCAGCGTAGTCTAAGATGTTTTGGTGGCCTCTCTCACTAGTCTCCGTCTTGCACCTTAGAGATTTTTTCTGTATCCATCCCTGGACCTATACTTCTCAATAACCCTTTCTGGATCTACTTGAATGAACCTTTCAGAGACAGGCATTTATACTACAATCACTTGAGACACGCTCGCGTGCACTCAGGTGATCTCCATTCCACTAACTGACAGACTATAAGAACCGATTGGTTGGACCTCTGTTGAATTACTGGTAAGTCACTTTGAAGTGGGTTGATATTTACGCAATCACTTATTTTATGTTAACTATTTTTATTTAATTGTCATTATTTTTGTATAAATCCGTTTTCACTTTGATATAAAAAAATTTTGTGTCACAATAGTCACATTTTGTTGATCATGACTGATTTTTAAAAGCAACCAAAAAGGCTAAAACATCCAAGGCAGTGAATACTTTTTTTTCCAAGTACTGCATGTACAAATTGGGAACAAAGAACTTGACTGATAATAATGTAAATGTATGACCAGAAAACCAGAGGGAAATGATTGCTTATTCATCTTTTCTATTCCTTTTCCAATCTGATTTTTATTAATTTACTTTTCAGCATTATGTTCACAGACACACTTGTTCCTGTTCCAGAGCAACGTGAAAGGCTTTTGATAATGCTTGCCAATGGCTGGAGTGGTTGAGCGCATTTACAAAGCCCCATTAATTGCCCTTTAATGCAGATGTAGTTTAAAAGCTCATGCATTCTTTAATTAAAAACCAAGCAGTGTGAGAAGGAGTGTTAAGTTGGTTAAACACCTCCCAAAACCCATTCTAGACCCCAAAAATTATGTTTCAGTCAAAGTTAAAGGTGAAAGTGAAAAAATAGGAGAAACTTGAGGTTAAGCGGTCGGAGCAATAAAAGGCTGGGGAAAAATACGAAGTAAACATAAAGCACTGCTTTTCTATTCATTCTAATTCTATTCACATTCACCTTCTTACATCTGTTGGATCTAGACTGGAGGTTTCGAGAAATTGGCAGGGAGCTATGCTTTTAAAACGCCAGCATGAAAAAAATATTACAGTCAGCCAACAGCCACGACAAAAGCATTATTTCCAGCTAAGTCATATTTTGTGGCAGCCCTTTCGCATACAGTTACTTCCTTCAGAATCAAAGGCTACAAAATGTGGCCTGCCACCCTCAGCCAATGCCCCCTGTCCCCGTCCCCCCCCCACACACACCACGTCCTCCCCAAGTTCTTGACATGGTGACTTTTGAAGTCCAGTAGGCTTAACGGCACTCTCTTCTGAGGAGGGCCCAAAATTGCCATTGCATGCCCCAAACACTATTTCATTACTCCCTCTCACCATCCACCAGCTTTCCATCTCTACTTTCACTTTTTTTCTGCCCATGCTTCACACTCTGTGTCTGCAAATGGAGAGATAGCTCTCTGTGTCTAATTTGTTTTACAGACCAGTACTGAGGAAAAAGAGATTTGTATGTATGTGCCTGCATTTTTGATATAGGAAAACAAAACTGTACAGGATTCACACACATTTATTTTTAGTTTTTTTTACTCAATGAGGTGGCAGTTAATTGCTTGGCCCAGACAGCCACACTTTGAGCTCAGCTGGCAAGAAAAGGAAAATATTGGAGCTACTGAGGATTTAGGTAGATGAATCCTAAATCTGTAAAGTAATATACCCCTGGAGCATATATATTATGAAAATGGAACATTTTTGTTTTTTGTTGTTGTTACTGTTCTGCATCCATGCCATTGTCCCACACAGGGTTTGAATATATTAACCGAATATTTACCATATTTGACCGTGTTTTTAAAACGGTGTCGGAAAAATCCGAAGGCCGTCGGTCATTTTGACAGATTGCAATTCCCACCTCTGACCACTTGGTGCAGACTCGCATGACATTTTCCAACTTTCAATCAAAAAAGATTCCCATGAGAGCATCTGAGTATCATCTCAGACCTGGACACCAAACCCAATGCCTCTCGATATCCTTGAGCTGACAGCACACTGAAGATTTAGGGCGCAATTTGTGACTGGACCTGGAGACAGACCGGAGGTGACAGATCACTGCTGCTTAACCTCTGATGCAAAAAGGGTACATGCTGCAAGATTTCTTCCTGCTGAAGTGATCAGAAAGGCATGCAAAATGTTTATAATTAATACATGTAGCCTAATAATCTACTCGTGCGATGCCAGGATGTGGATTGTCTGTTCGGTTTGTTCGGATTGAGTATTAATTAAAATGAATGAAAATTAAATACTACTAAATATGTCATTATTATCATTTCAAAAATTGACGGGTAAAAATAGATTATGATTGGATTTTTATTTTTATTTTTAAATCACCAACAACAACAAAATTTAGCGCGACCTCTGGTCCCACGTATCAGGCAGCTTTGTAGACGATTGTGTTTGCAGCTCCAGTCACACTCCCCCAAACCCACCAAGCTTGCGCTAAACCACTAGAGTCAGTGATGGGAATCTGATAGAGGTAATCCTTCCCCTAATTTCTCTCCGTCCTTATCCACGCTCAGTTGAGCACCAAGTTCATCTTAAAGATGGCATGACCTTCTTTCTAAAAAGCAACCTGACAGCTGACGGTAAGTCAAAAACAGGTATATTGTACATTCCCACCTTGACCCCACAAATCCCTGTCTATCCTGGAAGCTGATGTGATGCACCAAACAAATGGTGACCTGCAGAGTTGCAGGAGGGGGATGAGAGCGAATGCATTTCAGTGATCAGGTTTCATTAAGGCTTAGTGAGGAGATGTAGTGAGAAGGCTTCAGCGTGACTGATGCTTCTTGAAGCCTGTAAGGCTTACCAAACTCAAACAGTGGGCTAGCAAAAGCCCAAATAAAACCACGCTGAATCCTTCATAATTAGACAAACAAACTATATAAACAGGCTATAAATAAAAAGGAAATAAGGACACTAGCACATTTACATAAAATAGATATTACCACATAAAGGTAATAGGTATCTGTCCTTCCCAAATCACAGACAATAGCATTATTCAGAGTGTCTGATAGTAACTGTTATTGATGTGTACCAGTTGCTTGCCGCATAAAACCGGAAATTTTCAACCTCAGTTAAACACTAAGATCGGACAGGGTGGTTATAATGCTACACTGAACTTATGTTACGTTGCATGGCTGTTAAAATAAATGGCCACATGTGCATTTCCTTTTCAACAACTGTACAATTATTCTGAATAAAAACCCCCAGCAGGATACCAAAATGAATTTTGTTCCTCTCTGACATCAAGATTTATGAATTGGACGCCCCCGGCTTCATCAATAAACTTTTTTTTTAAAAGAACCTTAATGTGTTGTTGCAACGACTGCAACCGCAAGGATAACTATAGAGCACAATTAATAAATAATATAATACATAATAGTAAATAAATATAAAAAATGTAATGATTAACTTTGTTGTGATTAAATAACAACTTTAATGTAAGGAACCTTGCATAAAACCATCTGTTGAGTCTCTTGGAGTCTTTTCATAAACTCCGCTAAACTGGGTCAGGTAGCAACAAGAAGTGAAAAGATGAGAAGTTTTACATTAAAGAGAGCTCCTTGACTTTTTAAAACACCAAAGAAATCCTAACAATAAAAATCAGACTTACATATACAAAACTGCTTGTTGGTGTAATTTTGGGAGGACAAAGGGACTGATTTTAAAATATTAAAATTAATAAAGGTCTCATTCACTCATTTTGTTTCAATATATTTGCTGTGGTCTAGTATGAACGGTTGCCTTGTGAGTGGTTTTCTGTGGGAAAAAAACGCTCTCGTGCTCCTGTTTTAGGGGGTTAAGGTATTTCAGAGGACTGGGGAGAGGAAGACGACAGGATTAATGGTGCGTTCACATCGAACGCGTTTGAAAAGTCAACGGCGTCAGGTTTACATGTAAAGTCAATGCAGAAGCGTGCTGACGCGCGTCAGGATTTCTGCGTCATGTCACGCCTGTTTTTACGTCGCGAAAACGCATTTCTGCCTCATTCGCGTGTCAAATTCGCGCCGCGTTGACCAATCAGGAGCCTGGTGTGGTATCACGTGATGCTGTGACCCAGTTCACGGGGTCCTGCCAAGTTTTTCATTCAACATAGAGGAAAGATTAATCAACGCTGTGGCTCATCACCCGGAGCTATACGACACCAGCTGCTTTCTCTACAGAGACAGAGATAAAAAGGACCTCGCTTGGACGAATATGAGTGAGGAGATAGGGCAACCTGGTAAGTTCATTTCACTTTTGAAAGTTTTCACGTTACTGACCCTGTGAACCTGCGCAGGGTACTCTCCATAGTAAATAGAGAATGGAGACTATCGGGGTGGCGCAGTGGGTTAAGACGGGCGCCCCATGTTCAGAGGCCTTAGTCCTCGATGCGGTTGTCCCGGGTTCAATTCCAGCCTGAGGACATTTGCCGAATGTCTCTCCCCTGCTTTTCTCCCCTTTTTATAAGCCTGTCCACTTACAATAAAGGCCACTGTGGCCACAAAAATATTTTAAAAGAGAATGTAGACTCTCTCTTCCAACGCAAGATCGACAGCTGCCATCTTGCAAAAACACCGTCTGTCACTAGCTCCTCCCACAAATTGCGTATTTCTGGCTTGACGCGCGTCAAAATATACCATTTTTATACCGAGCTGTGAAGGTTCAAGCGTCAAACTTTGGCGTGCGGCACGTTTTTGACGCTTTGGTATGAATGCACCGTAAGAGTTTTAATCATTAATATTCATGATAGGCAAACGTCTCGCTTCTGATTGGCTAACAGCAAACTCTTATGCTGCCTTCCAACAAACAACTTTACGTTATACTTCGCTGGTGGTGCTCCAAAAACTAATTTTAACCGTTTCTTTCTCAGCTCTTCTTTTTTGGGTAAAAAAATACAGCAATGATGCGTTATCTCCGCAAATAACACAAGCCTGAACGTGTTCCATCATGTTGTGAAGTTACTAACGGTTAGCTGCTAATAGCAGAGATGGGCTTTGCTCTCTCCTGACCGCAAAATCAATACAGCCTTCTAGTGGGAGGCTGCGAGCCATGGTGGGCGGGGCCATGAATACTAATTTTCTCTGTGTCGTAGAAAAGACTAGCTTTTTCTGACTCGCTTTTTTTCCCGTCGAATTCCTTTCAGTGGCTAATTCAAGCAATGGGGGTTGGAGATAACGTTCACATGCAGCATGCATGTCCAAGTCAAACAGAACAAGTATTACACAGTTTCTCAGTGAACGAGGCCTTTAATGAAATGTAACTGAACCTGATGATAATGATGTCAGCAAAGCTTAACCCTAGTTTTATTTAGTATCTGGTTATTATGTACGTTATTTATAGAACACATAAGAAAACTTTAAGTACAACAGTTTAAGATTAGACGAAATGGGACAAAGTGATAACCATAATGTCAATGTTCGGTTAAAGAAAAACAAAACAAAGAAAAATGGGTGTAGTCAGTCTTACTTCTCGAAAAGTAAATATAATAAAGTGTTGCATCACTGACCATCTTTGGTATGGCTGAAATATACCGACATAATCTTTATGCCGAGAGGTTGAATGGTAATGGAGAAAGCAATAGAGATGAGCTATTGGGAGAGGAGGCAGATTGAAATCAGCAGTCCTGAAAACACACTGGCACTATTCCCTTCGTTAGTATGGTTGGCGGCACCATGCACTAGCAGCTGGATTCATTTAACGCATGCACGGGACGTGCTAACGTCGAGTTATGGCGCACAGTTATTTCTAGAATTGCGCTGCTCTGGGTGGGTGCATGTTGGAGTGGCTCTGTTGGCTACATATTAAGTTTTGTTTTTTTGTACATTGGTTCCTCTTTTTTTTTTAAAGAAGATTGCTTTTTTTTTTTACCTGTATACTTTCTAGTTTTTGGTGCTGTGAAGCTGAAAGGATTGTTGCTGTAAATTCTTCCCTTTTTGACAATTTGTTATGATGCGTAACCATGGCAACAATGTGGTTTACAGCCGGGAGCAGCTGATTAACATCGCAAAAGCTGAAATAATACCTCAACTGAAGCCACAAATCCCTGATGAGTTGATAAGGAGGAGACGTGGATGCAGAGCAGGAGCGAAAAGGAGACAGAGAAAGAGGAAGTTCAAGCCATCTCTTCCATCGATCATAATGGGCAACGTAAGATCACTGGCTAACAAGATGGATGAACTCCAAGCCCTTACAAGGACTCAGCCAGAGCACCGTGAATGCAGTGTTATGTGTTTTACTGAGACGTGGCTGCTGGATCATATCCCCGACTCCAACGTCTCTCTGCCAGGCTTCCTTACTGTACGAGCAGACAGAGAACTGAAAACTAGCAGGAAAAGAAAAGGTGGTGGAGTAGCAGTGCTTGTCAACAACAGATGGTGTCATCCAGGATATGTTACTGTGAAGTGTCTTCTCTGCAGCCCAGATGTCGAACTCTTGGCAGTGAGTTTTCGTCCATATTATTTACCAAGAGAGTTCACCAGTGTAATTTTGGCAGTTGTTTACATTCCACCTTCAGCTGTTTCTGACACTGCATGTGATGTCATCAGTTCCGTTGTTGCTAAGCTCAGACACAGCACCCCAATGCATTTTTGGCAATATCTGGTGATTTTAATCATGCCTCGCTCTCTACTACACTTCAAACATTTCAACAGTTTGTCAGCTGCACCACAAGAGAAAACAAGACCTTGGATTTGCTTTATGCAAATGTAAAGGATGCATACATGTCCAAACCAAGACCTCCTCTGGGACAATTCGATCACAATCTTGTTTTTCTCTGTTCAGAATATAAACCCCTTGTTCAGAGGCAACCTGTGACAAAACGAACTGTGAGAAAACGGTCACAGGAAGCTGAAGAAGCCCTGCAGGGTTGTTTTGCAACCACAGACTGGATGACTATTTGCCAAGCACATGGAGAGGACATCAATGCCATGACTGAGTGTGTGACTGACTATATAAACTTCTGTGTGGACAACATCATCCCCACCAGAACAGTGAGATGCTTCCCTAATAACAAACCCTGGATCACCAGTGACCTGAAGGAACTGCTAAACAAGAAAAAAAGAGCCTTCAGGGAGTGAGACAGGGAATTACTGAGGAGTATACAGAAGCAACTTAAGGTTAAGATCAGAGACAGCAAGGAGGCATACAGGAAGAAGCTGGAGAACAAACTACAGAGGAACAATATCCGAGATGTCTGGTCAGGAATGATAAAGATCACAGCTTTTAAGGACAAGAAGGATTGCATAGATGGAAGTCTGGACAGAGCCAATGAACTGAACATATTCTTCAACAGGTTCAGTTCAGGAACTAGCTCAGCATCCCCCTCTCCTGTTCCCAGCCAAACAGACATCCCACTCTCCTCTGATCAACAGCTTTCCTGTTACACCTCGGATGTTTTATCCTTCACCTCAGCCATGGACTCTTCCAATTCCACAAGTTTGACTTCAACCAAGTCAGGAAATGCTGCTACCCCCTTTGCCTCCCCCTCCCACTTGTCTGTCTCCAAAAGTCAGGTGAAGAGGGAGCTGGAGAAACTGAACCGGAACAAGGCTGCAGGTCCAGATGGTGTCAGCCCCAGAAGCCTTGAAGGCCTGTGCAGAGCAGCTCTGTGGGATTCTGCAGCACATCTTCAACCTTAGCCTAACTCAGGAGAAGGTTCCAGTGTTGTGGAAGACATCCTGCCTTGTTCCAGTACCCAAAAGAACTCACCCATCAGTCATCAATGACTATAGACCCGTTGCCCTGACATCCCACATCATGAAGGTCCTGGAGAGACTCCTGTTGGCACCCCTGAGTAAGCAAACAAGAACGTATCAGGACCCACTGCAGTTTGCTTATCGCTGTGGAGTTGGAGTTGAAGATGCCATCATCCACCTACTTCAACCAACCCACTGTCATCTGGACAAAGCAGGCAGCACTGTGAGGATAATGTTCTTTGATTTCTCTAGTGCATTTAACACAATTCAGCCTGATTTGCTTTGTCAGAAACTCCTGAAGACACAGGTGGAGCCCTCAACAATCACCTGGATCAATGACTACCTGACCAACAGACCACAATTTGTGAGACTGAAGAATTGTGTGTCAAACCCGGTGGTCAGCAGCACAGGAGCACCACAAGGGACTGTACTCTCACCATTCCTTTTCACTCTGTACACCTCAGACTTCCAGTACAAATCAGAGACCTGTCATCTGCAGAAATACTCAGATGGCTCTACAATTGTCGGGTGTATCAGAGATGAACAAGAAGCTGAATACAGGGAGCTGGTGGACCGCTTTGTGACAGGGTGTGGAAACAATCGTCTCACCTTGAATGTGAACAAAACAAAGGAGATAATTGTAGATTTCAGAAGAAACAGGGATAAGCCAAACACTGTTTCCATCATGGGAGAAGAAGTGGAGGTGGTTGAGGAATATAAATACCTCGGAGTTCACCTTGACAACAGACTGGACTGGAGGCGCAACAGTGAAGCCGTCTACAAGAAGGGACAGAGCAGACTGTACTTCTTGAGGAAGCTTAGGTCCTTCAAGGTTTGCAGCAAGATGCTGGAGATCTTCTACAAGTCTGTTGTGGAGAGTGTAATCTCTTCAGCCGTCATCTGTTGGGATAGCAGCATCAGAGCCAGGGATTTAAATAGGCTAAACAACCTGATAAAGAAGGCTGGTTCTGTTCTTGGGACAACTGTGGAACATTTGGAGATGATGATGCAAAGAAGGATTCTTCACAAAATCAAAAAAATTATGGACAACCCTGAGCATCCTCTTCATGAGACAGTCATACAACAACAGAGCGTCTTCAGTTGGAGGCTTCTTCAGTTTCGCTGCAATACAGACCGCTACAGGAAATCCTTCCTGCCCACAGCCATCATCATCTACAATAACTCCTTATAGAATTAATTATATGAGCTATGCCAACACTTAATTTCCCTCTAGGATCAATAAAGTATTTTTGAATTTGAATTTTGAATTGAATTGAATTTGAAACAAAGAAACCCTCTCCGAAGCCTCTCTGTCCTGGTTTCACCTGCTCACATAAGCAGAAAGTGAAAGAGTAAGAGAGAAACCGAGTCCTCATACTGCACCCACTCACACAGCATCTCTGTCTGAGCTGGTTCTAGATGAATAAAGCAGAATACCAACTGGCCCACTTACAGGCTATGCAGAGACAAATAGACCAGTCAATCACTGAAGGTTGCTAGGGAATAACAAATGTTATCAGATGTGTTAGAGCAAGAAAGGGTATGAGGCTGCTCTTCCAGATTTGTTATTATATAAAGACAGCAATATGCATAAACAAGGTGTTATGGTAAATGAACCCACTAGTTACATGCAAGTTATAGAAATAACAGCCTTTTATTTTCGTTACAGCAATCCATATGCTACTATTAATGGTCTGAGAAGACAAGATGAATATTTCTCAAATAAGTACCATCATGGATGTAGAAATGCTACTGTTGGAGTCTAAATGTTAAAGTAGAGCAGGGGTTGCGTTAACCGAATATTTCCATTGCCATTGGTCATTTTGGCAGATTGCAATTCACACCCCTGTCCACTCGGTGCAGACGCGTGGACATTTCTAACTTCTTCTAACCCATATAGTTCAGGTAACTGAATCAATCAAAAAAAGATTCCCATGAGAACATCTGAGCATCATCTCAGACCTGGACACCATTCCCAATGCATCTCACTAACCGGGAGCTGAGAGCACATTGAAGATATACCTGGTCTGGTATCCTGTTTGGCTGCAATGCCCTGTTGGACGGGGGGCATCGACTGGGATGATCCTCCCAGTAACTGAACATCCACTGTGTCCTGTTATTAACTTTTTACTTTCTGTAACATAGAAAGTTCTCTTATATCAGATCTTCTGTTCCTTTTGTGTTTCTGCTCTGTCTTCTCAAACCCCCAGACCGTCGTGGCAGATGGACGCTCCTACTGAGCCTGGTTCTGTTGGAGGTTTCTTCCTGTTAAAGGGGAGTTTTTCCTCTCCACCGTCGCTACATGCTTGCTCAGTATGAGGGATTGCTGAAGGATTGCTGTGGTTGGAAAGTCTGCATCAACGGGGCCCAACCTCACGCCAATGACTGACACAATCTGCTGGGATTCCTTAAATAGGAAACTTTTTAACTGATTGGAATGTTTGTATAAATGTATTGAAATGACTTCTTGTTAAGTGCCTTGAGATGACATCTGTTGTGAATTGGCGCTATATAAATAAACTGAATTGAAATGAAGAGTCAAAGAGCCTTTGGAGCGCAACCTGTGACTGCACCGTACACAGCCCGCCAGTAACAGACAGCTGCAGCTGACCCACTGATGCAAAACAGGCATACGTTGTGGAATTCCCTTCTGCTGAAGCGATCAGAAAAGCAGTCGATCAGTGAGTCTTTCTGAATTCTGATCACGTCACTGGAGAAATGTTCCCTGATTTTAAAACTTTGGCTGAAGTGGCACTCTTAGTTCCAGTCTCCAGTGTTGCAACAGAGCGCGTATTCAACCTCCATTTACGTACCAGCGGGAGCGCACTTCAGCCCATGCGGAGAATTCAGGCCACAGCAGGTGAAATGTTCATAATTAATACATTTAGCCAATTGATCTGCTCAATGTGTGATGGCACGATGTGGATTTTCCGTTTAGTTTCCTGGGATTGAATATTATTAAAAAGGACAGAAAATTAAATACTACTGAATATGTCATTATTATCATTTTAAAAATTGACGGGTAAAAATTGAAAAGGACCAACAACACAAAAATTGTAGCACAACCTCTGAGGTAGAGCCAACAAAAACGAGGGGTTGTAAGTTCATGTGTTTCAGGTCATTTTTCAGGAAAAATAAAAAGATATCTGAGGGTGAAAGCCAACATTTCTAGTCAGTATGCGATTAAAATTAGTTTTCATACGTATTTTGTGTGGAATAGAAGCAGAACAGAATTATGTCACCGTCATTTGCACAAACTGAAAAGTGTGCTTAAAAACACAGTCCACAGGAAACAGCTAGCTCTAATCAAAACATTTCTTATTTTCAATCACCCCATTTTCCACTGTGTCACATATTATTTAGTCGTCTGCTTTTCCTTTGAACATTATCTTGAGTGACTTGACAAATTAATACAGGTATCAATTAGCCTGGAGGCATTAAAAAAAAGAAAAATCAAAGGATGAAGACAAATGATATGTTAATAGCTCATTTAATTATTTTTCACTTCAAATATGTTTTTGCAGTGTCCTATAATATCTGGCACAATGTAGATATCAGTCTAAGTGCATTTAGACAGTAATTTAATAGTTTCAAGGCAACAATTACTCATTCTGCATCTCCTCCAAGGCAAAGCATTCATCTTTGCATGCACGTAGGTAATGTTAAGGATGCCACATTCAGAGATATGACTTCCATTGTGTTGAAAAATAGTTTAAAAAAATTAGCCATGATTTTTACGTGCAGAGCCTTTGAAAAGTATTTATGGCCACTAAACTTTTTCATGTTTTGTAATGTTAAAACCGCAAACTTTTGATGTACTTTATTTCTTTGTCTTTTTTTTATTGATAGACCACAAAGTAGGGAACAGTTGTGAAGCGCAAGTAAAATGAAACAGTTTTCAAAACCTGTTGAAAATAAAAGGGGTTAGGGTTAGGAACAGAAAGATCCATGCTAACTCTAGAGGAGCTGCAGGGCCATGCCATTTTATTTGCATAGCATATTTTCAGCAACAGGGGTGATGAATTGGAGGGGTTGTGGGTTTGATTCCAGCTTCTACCTGTCACATGTCGATGTGCCCCTGGGCAAGACACTTAACCCCAAGTTGTCTACCGATCTGCATATCAGTGTATGAAGTTGTTATTAATCAAAGGCATCTCTAAACAAATAGGTTTTTAGCCTTGATCTAGCCTTGAACTCAGTGTTTCAGCAGTTTTGCCATTTTCTGGAAGTTTGTTCCAGATTAGAGGAGTTTAAAAACCGAATGCTGGTTCTCCATGTTTGTTGCTGATTCTGGGAATGCAGAGCAGACTTGAACCAGAAGACGTGAGTTGCCTGGAAGGTTGATACACAGACAACATATCTTATAGCTAGCAAACATATTTTAAAGTCTATTCTCTGAGCAACAGGGAGCCAGTATAAGGACTTTAGAACTGGGGTGATGTGCTCTACTTTCCTGGTTCTATTGAGGACGAGAGCAGCAGCGTTCTGGATTAGCTGCAGCTGTCTGATTGACTTTTTAGGTAGACCTGTGAGGAGACTGTTGCAGTAATCAATCCGACTAAAGATGGAAGCATGGATGAGTTTCTGAAGATCTTGCTGGGACAATAGTCTTCTAATCCTAGAAATGTTCTTCAGGTGATTGAAGGCCGACTTTGTAAATGTTTTTGTGTCTCTGAAGGTTCGGGTCTGAGTCCATCACTTTACACAGATTTCGGGCCTGATCAGTAGCTTCTGGCTGTCATAGCTGAAGCTATGTGGCAACTCTTGATCTTTACTCTTTAGGTCCAAAAATAATTAATTTCGTTTTGTATTTATTCAGCTGGAGAAAGTTATGGCACATCCATGCATTGATTTGTTCTGTCCATCAGCTCAGCACTTGAATGGATTCATTGTCACACTAAACACCATGAGACATGGTGGTGGAGGCATCATTGTGTGGGGAAGTTTTTCTGCAACAGGAGAAGGGAAGCTGGTCAGAAAGTCTCTCAAAGACTGGGAAAGAATCATTATGACCAAAGTATATTGATATACATAAATATAAGCATAAGGCAAATACACCTAAATCAAATTGAGTATCTGGCAAATTTGAAAATCCCAGTTGATGGAGACTTTTCATTAAATTTAACTGGGTTTAAACTATTTTCTAAATTGGGTCAGAATTTCAATCTCAAGACGTGCAAAGCTCACATAGACTGTCATAATGAGGTTTAAGGAGATATTTTGCAGAGCAGGGTGTTTAAATGAAAAGATAAAGATGACTTACAGCAAAAAATCAATGGGAGACATGAGACCTGGAACAAAGACCGGGAGAAAGGCAACGCGACGGAAGGAACCGGTGAAGACCAATGAGGTTAGGCCAGCTTATATACTGGCGAAGGAGTGGAGAGTGATATGAGAACCAGAAGGACTAATCAGAGGTAAGTAGAGACAGCTGGGAGAGAGAGTAGGCAGAAGGGAATCAAAGGATGAGGAAAAGTGAAAGGAGAACAGTGCAGAGAGGACTAGTGGAAGAAAGACCGTAAGACTACACAAAAAGAAAAGCTTGAAACTATTAGACTAAGCTGAAGGGAACACTAATCTTTGTGTTGGCCTATGATATAAAACTCCACTAAAATACACTGAAGTTTGTGTTGAAATGTGAAAATGTTCAAGAGATGTGAATACTTTTGCAAGGTACTGTTGATATGCTTAAAAACAGGCAACCCGATTTAGTAAAGGAGGAAAAGTACTAGAAAATTGAATCCTTTATCTCTGTGTGAATCATCAACTCTGCTGAACAGTGAATCTGAATTCAGAAATAATAACTGCAATGTCAATAATTCTGACAACCCTTTCACCCCAAGTGAAACAAATGATTTCGGGCTCAAATAGGGGAAATGGTGCAAAAGCCTTTATGCACTGAGAAATGTTTACAGCATAAAAGACTATTAACGTGCGAGTGCAACTGCAACTGCAACTGCATAAACCTGGAAGCACATAGCAGAGTTTTCAGCAGGCAGCTTAATAAGGTGCTTTTTTTGTAGTAAAGCTTGTTGCTGTTTTAAGTCCACGAATGCGGGTACAAATACCCCCAGTAGGGCTGCCCTACACTTTCCTGTAATTGTCACCTGGAAAGGTCATTCACACAACAACAGCTTGAGAAATAATTACTCTATTACATTCCGCTTGTTACCTATTAAGCAGTGGGAATCAAAAGAAATGCCAATCACTTGCATTTCACGACTATTTCTGAAGGCACCATTAAAGTAATTATGTTTCTTTTTTTTCTTCTGTGAGTCAAAGTGTGGAACCTACGACATGAAAGGTAAGTGAGGGTGATATTTTCCACCTTTTAAATTGCGAAGAAGTGACTAAACAACAACGGCTGCCTTTTCATATTTCATTGTACCAACACTCAATGGGTAATTAAGATAAAACCTAATTTTTGCCATAGTCCGACTAAATTCAGACTTTTGTTTGAAATGCTCGTACACACCTTAGTCCGGCTGAAGTCGAACGGAACTGGGCTACTCCTAATTGTGCTAAGACATCCAGATAATGCGGTTAGAAAAACTCATTTCTCTGCATGTATTCGACATCCCAGGTTAGTCGACCTGTGACTGTGTCGAAATATGAAACTGAACACTATACTTAATCATTGCTGTGCTGCAGTTTGATAGTTGTGCTACTTTAACCCCTTATTTTTGTTAGACAATACGTTATATCAGGCTGCTGGTAAAGGTTCCTCTGTCTACCCACTCTAAAATATGTTCCTCCTTCCAGAATTTACATGACCGTGGAAGCAGGAATAATAACACCCATACGACAGCAACACAGCAGCAACGACGAGTGTAACACAATCAAACAGTACAGTATGTTCAAAATGTAATCTGCTGCAGAATTGCTGTGCAGCAGCAATTTCTTCCCTCATTGTGCATAACCTGCTTTTACATCATCTGCTTCACTGCCGCCAACATATGTCTGCTATCTGTGTGATGCTATAGGCAAACCTGAAGTAACAGCGAGTGCCGCCACCTTCCATTGTGGAGTCGTATCCAGTAATTCAATTTACTTACTAACATGTACTTTATGCTCAGATAAAGACTTCCATTCCGGTTAGGTATTTGCTCGATTATTGCCATGTCTCGATTTAGATGTGTACATACACTGACTGACTCCATGAGTTCTACAGTATGTAGCTACAATGAAGCATTCAGAAATTACCAAAGGCAAAAAAATACTTAGTATTGATCAATTAAGGGTACTTTTTTGGTGAGAAGTCCAAGGTGTCTTTGTCATTGGTTCGACAGTTGTGCAGAAAAATTCCACCGGGACAATCTGTGAAAGGAGACTTGAAAGCTGCGTTTGATTTACTGTAATAGGTCCTACCTTGGTTTTGAGAGTCGGTTCAAGAAATTTTCATAGAACATCGAGAAATATGAATCTGGTGAAACACCCCAACCAGATTAAGCGAATACCGAAAAGAAGGCAAGAGTAAAGAGATGGAAGCTAATGAAGGTAAGGAGCCAAACTTCAGTGAATGCCAAGATCACAAGGTCAAGAGGTGAATTGGGTTTTTTCTGCTTCAAGCTGGCAAAAAAAAGATGGCGGACGTTCAGAAGGTGTGCTGCTGCAATGAGGAGAAAAAAGGACAAGCAACAATAGAAACCAGCGGCAACAAAGCATGCACATTTAAAAACAGGCAGCCACACTGCTTTGTGCATTAGGGACAACATGACACTGCTGAATAAATGTTCAAAGTATTTGAGATTTGTTGATGGTTATGTATTGTTTTAGCTGTTTTAAACTTCTCAGATTTGTTTTTTCAATGACTAAATTCAGAAGCAAGGCAGATTTCCAAAATGTCCTCTCAGATATTTTGTACTGCAGTGTAGGAACCGGTGATTAAAACCTCTGTAGGAACACAAGGTGTGACGGAACTTTAACCAGCAGCCAATCTCTCTTTAAAACTAAAATTCTTTTGAAGATGAGATGACACGCAAGTGCAACTGCTGATTGTCCCATATGTCTGGGTTTCGAAATATGAAACTGAACACTACACTTAATCATTGCTGTGCTACAGTTTGATAGTTGTGCTACTTTAACGCCTTATTTTTGTTACACAATACAGTATATAAGGCTGCTGGTAAAGGTTCCTCTGTCTACCCACTCTAAAAGCACACACACGCGCACACACACACAACCACACATCACCTTAAGAAAATATGCAAGTAAGAACCATAATTCCACACTCTTTAGCATGTTTCCTCCAAAAAGAAACAGCAGAGGTGCTTTCGCCCCATCTCCTTTTTCATTCATTGCTTAAACTCTAATAATTTCTCTAATCAGACATTGACATTAATCATAACTCTCAGCAACGCTGTCACTAATAAAACAAAACAAAGAGTAACAAGTACAGTACAAATTGAGACAGAGGACCACACAATTTCAATTCCACTACCTTAAACATGAGCTGGTCCGGTGAACTAATACTAAATTCCCTATGCGTAATGAGAAGCAGAGTGGTGGATAAACCTCGCATTCAGTTTCCTTGAGGCTAAAGTAGTGTTTTCTAATTAATATCGGAAACAGCTCCCTGACAAGAGGTCGGGTTATTCGTTTTTATTTACCATGTCATTTCAAATGTTCAGTGAATACTGAGAGGAAAATGAAAGGTTCTGCTTTCATGGAACTAACTTCTCAGAGCTGAACGCATGTTCGCTTGCTCAGCGCTGATGCCTCGTTAAAAGCTTTATCTATGGTGTACTTACTGCAAACACAAAGTGTCAGGCTTGCATGGAAACAATTAAAAACATTGAAATAAGCACAATGTTTGTGATGACTTATGGTTTTTCCTTTTTCACAGCTTGGGTGCAAACTACTCAGCAGGCGACAGCTTGACAGGGACACCGGGTCTAAACAACCCTTTCTTTTCACAGCCTAGCTTTGCAGAATACGAGGAACCAGTTCCATGGTGAACAAGCCCCACCATATTAAATCTGAAACACCATTTACCAACCTATCTCCATGCATTCAAGCCCATTCACATCCAGACTTCAGGAATGAAAAGCTTTACGACTTACGGTCGTTGCAAAACAGGCCTCCGTAGGACGTCATTGTGCAGTCACAGGTGAAGCCCTCCCACTGCTGGAGACAGACCCCCTGATGGTAGCAGGACTCCTCCGTACAGGTGGTACTCGGTCCTGAGAGAGATAAATTAGCAAACAGCATGAAATTAAAATCTGTGATGCGCGATAGATGTAAAGATCATGGGCATTCTGGATTACATTTCCAGAAGCTCTGCTGGTATTTAGATTGAAAAACTTTGGTTAGCACCATATGGGGTTTATTTTTATGTACTTTTTAAATGTTTTGAATCTATGTATGAAAAGGAAATCTGCCCTTTATCTAGTTGCTCAACTCAAGAAAACGCATAAAAAAATACAACACAATGCACTTGCATGGCAGGTTTGATCTTGGACTCATAGAGGTGCTGTCCAAAGAGGACTGACCAAAGTCCTCTTTTCAGATCAGAGTAAATTTTACATCTCATTTTGGAAATCAAGGTCCAAGGTCTGGAAAACGTTTGCACAAACCACTGGGTGATATTTGCATAAAGCACTGTAAAATACTGGATGCAGTTTGCATAAAACATTGTAGAAAACTGGATGAAGTTTGAATAAAGCACCGGGGGAGGTTTGCATAAAGCACTGTAAAATACTGGATGCATTTTTCATAAACCACTGGGGGAAGTTTACATAAAGCACTGGATGAGGTTTGCATAAAGCACTGAATGAGGTATGCAAAAAGCACGGTAGAATAATGGATGAAGTTTGCATTAAGCACTGTAAAATACTGGGTGAAACTTGCATAAAGCACTGTGAAATACTGGATTACGTTTGCATATAGCACTGGATGAAATTTGAATAAAGCACTGGGTGATGTTTGCATAAAGCACTGAATGAGGTATGCATAAAGCACTGTAAAATACTAGATGAAGTTTGCATTAAACACTGTAAAATACTGGGTGAAATTTTCATAAAGCACTGTAAAATACTAGATTAAGTTTGCATATAGCACTGGATGAAATTTGAATAAAGCACTGGGTGATGTTTGCATAAAGCACTGGATGAGGTATGCATAAAGCACTGTAAAATACTAGATGAAGTTTGCATAAAGCACTGGATGAGGTATGCTTAAAGCCCTGTAAAATACTGGATGAATTTTGCATAAGGCACTGTGAGAAGTTTGCAAATAGCATTGGATGAGGTATGCACAAAACACTGTAGAATACTGGATAAAGTTTACATAAAACACTGTACAACACTGGATACAGTTTGCATAAAGCACTGGGTGATGTTTGCATAAAGTACTGGGTGATGTTTGCATAAAGCACCGGGTAATGTTTGCATAAAACACTGGGTGATGTTTGCATAAAGCACTGGATGAGGTATGCATAAAGCACTGTAAAATACTGGATGAAGTTTGCATAAAGCACTGGGTGATGTTTACATAAAACACTGGGTGATGTTTGCATAAAGCACTGGATGAGGTATGCATAAAGCACTGTAAAATACTGGATGAAGTTTGCATAAAGCACTGGGTGATGTTTACATAAAACACTGGGTGATGTTTGCATAAAACACTGGGTGATGTTTGCATAAAGCACTGGATGAGGTATGCATAAAGCACTGTAAAATACTGGATGAAGTTTGCATAAAGCACTGGGTGATGTTTACATAAAGTACTGGGTGATGTATGCATAAAACACTGGGTGATGTTTGCATAAAACACTGGGTGATGTTTGCATAAAGCACTGGATGAGGTATGCATAAAGCACTGTAAAATACTGGATGAAGTTTGCATAAAGCACTGGGTGATGTTTACATAAAACACTGGGTGATGTTTGCATAAAGCACTGGATGAGGTATGCATAAAGCACTGTAAAATACTGGATGAAGTTTGCATAAAGCACTGGGTGATGTTTACATAAAGTACTGGGTGATGTATGCATAAAACACTGGGTGATGTTTGCATAAAACACTGGGTGATGTTTGCATAAAGCACTGGATGAGGTATGCATAAAGCACTGTAAAATACTGGATGAAGTTTGCATAAAGCACTGGGTGATGTTTACATAAAGTACTGGGTGATGTTTACATAAAGTACTGGGTGATGTTTGCATAAAGCACCGGGTGATGTATGCTTAAAACACTGGGTGATGTTTGCATAAAGCACTGGGTGATGTTTGCATAAAGCACTGGATGAGGTATGCATAAAGCACTGTAAAATACTGGATGAAGTTTGCATAAAGCACTGGGTGATGTTTACATAAAGTACTGGGTGATGTATGCATAAAACACTGGGTGATGTTTGCAAAAAGCACTGGATGAGGTATGCATAAAGCACTGTAAAATACTGGATGAAGTTTGCATAAAGTACTGGGTGATGTTTACATAAAGTACTGGGTGATGTTTACATAAAGTACTGGGTGATGTTTGCATAAAACACTGGGTGATGTTTGCATAAAACACTGGGTGATGTTTGCATAAAGCACTGGATGAGGTATGCATAAAGCACTGTAAAATACTGGATGAAGTTTGCATAAAGCACTGGGTGATGTTTACATAAAGTACTGGGTGATGTTTGCATAAAGCACCGAGTGATGTATGCATAAAACACTGGGGGATGTTTGCATAAAACACTGGGTGATGTTTGCATAAAACACTGGGTGATGTTTGCATAAAGCACTGGATGAGGTATGCATAAAGCACTGTAAAATACTGGATGAAGTTTGCATAAAGCACTGGGTGATGTTTACATAAAACACTGGGTGATGTTTGCATAAAGCACTGGATGAGGTATGCATAAAGCACTGTAAAATACTGGATGAAGTTTGCATAAAGCACTGGGTGATGTTTACATAAAGTACTGGGTGATGTATGCATAAAACACTGGGTGATGTTTGCATAAAACACTGGGTGATGTTTGCATAAAGCACTGGATGAGGTATGCATAAAGCACTGTAAAATACTGGATGAAGTTTGCATAAAGCACTGGGTGATGTTTACATAAAGTACTGGGTGATGTTTACATAAAGTACTGGGTGATGTTTGCATAAAGCACCGGGTGATGTATGCTTAAAACACTGGGTGATGTTTGCATAAAGCACTGGGTGATGTTTGCATAAAGCACTGGATGAGGTATGCATAAAGCACTGTAAAATACTGGATGAAGTTTGCATAAAGCACTGGGTGATGTTTACATAAAGTACTGGGTGATGTATGCATAAAACACTGGGTGATGTTTGCAAAAAGCACTGGATGAGGTATGCATAAAGCACTGTAAAATACTGGATGAAGTTTGCATAAAGTACTGGGTGATGTTTACATAAAGTACTGGGTGATGTTTACATAAAGTACTGGGTGATGTTTGCATAAAACACTGGGTGATGTTTGCATAAAACACTGGGTGATGTTTGCATAAAGCACTGGATGAGGTATGCATAAAGCACTGTAAAATACTGGATGAAGTTTGCATAAAGCACTGGGTGATGTTTACATAAAGTACTGGGTGATGTTTGCATAAAGCACCGAGTGATGTATGCATAAAACACTGGGGGATGTTTGCATAAAACACTGGGTGATGTTTGCATAAAACACTGGGTGATGTTTGCATAAAGCACTGGATGAGGTATGCATAAAGCACTGTAAAATACTGGATGAAGTTTGCATAAAACACTGGGTGATGTTTGCATAAAACACTGGGTGATGTTTGCATAAAGCACTGGATGAGGTATGCATAAAGCACTGTAAAATACTGGATGAAGTTTGCATAAAGCACTGGGTGATGTTTACATAAAGTATTGGGTGATGTTTGCATAAAGCACCGGAGGATGTTTACATAAAGTACTTGGATATGTTTGCATAAAGCCCTGTAAAATACTGGATGAAGTTCGCATAAGGCACTGGATGAAGTTTGCACAAAGCACTGTGAAATACTGGATGAAGTTTGCATAAATCACTTCGTGAAATTTGCAGAAGGAACTGGATGAAGTTTGCTTAAAGCACTGGGTGATGTTTGCATAAAACACTGGATGAGGTATGCATAAAGCACTGTAAAATACTAGATGAATTTTGCATAAGGCACTGTGTCAAGTTTACAAAAAGCACTGGATGAGGTTTGAAAAAATCACTGGGCGATGTTTGTATACAGCATTGTAAAATACTGGATGAAGTTTGCATAAAGCACTGGTCGATGTTTGCATAAAGTACTGTGAAATACTGGATGAAGTTTGTATGAAGCACTGGATAAGGTATGCATAAAGCTCTGTAAATACTGGATGAACCTTGCATAAAGTACAGTAATATACTGGATGAAGTTTACATAAATCACATCCTGAAATTTGCATAAATAACTGGATGAAGTTTGCATAAAGTACTGTAATATACTAGACCAAGTGTGCATAAAGCACTGGGTGAAGTTTGCATTAAATACTGTAAAGTACTGGATGAAGTTTGCATCATAACATAGCATTTTGAAATAAAACCCTTCATTTAATTATCCTATGTAATATTCTTTTTTTCAGAAAATAACTGATATTTTCCATAGTTATAAGCTCTAATTAAAAAGAAAACATAATTCGGTAATTGCTCTCTATAATGTACAAGTTGTACTCATTGAAACTTATTGAATTACACTTGACAGATTTGATGATAATTTAATACATTCAGATAGACCTGTAGAGACGATATTTGCAATACCCTGGTTTATTACAAATGCTGAAAGGTAGCCCAGACATATAGCATCAGTCAATATTGGTCTAATCTGAGTTGTATTAATGACAACTAAGCAAAATGACAGATTTCTGTGGTGTTGCCCCCTTTACAGTAGACCCAGCATAATTGCTGTTCAGTATTCCCTATTTTTTTCTAAAAAATTTGAAAGAACATTCAGCTTGGGAAACTGAAATTCCTAGGTGCAATGCTACTTGTCATTGGCTGGCGTTTGCAAAGCAGCCAATCCAGGAGCACCATTCCGTTTTAGACACAGATAAGTTAGACT
The DNA here is from genome assembly GCA_963556495.2 of Valencia hispanica. Classification (NCBI taxonomy): domain Eukaryota; kingdom Metazoa; phylum Chordata; class Actinopteri; order Cyprinodontiformes; family Valenciidae; genus Valencia; species Valencia hispanica. The sequence continues at coordinate 10,314,960 of OY747714.1, read as the reverse complement.
GTAGATGTTAGCTTTGGCAGTAGTGCCAAAACGGTCTCCAATGTGCATATTAAGGTATATCTGGTGTGTGATATATTAAAAAAGGCTGTTATAGGTGTTCTTTTTGGAGGTCTCAAGTATGGCGGCTGTGGACCTTGAACCTTCCAAATGCCAGGGGGAAACAGTGGATCTGAATTCGCTAGCTCCAGCTATCAAAGATGGCTGAAAAATACTTCGCTTATTCCACAACTTATGCTGGCTACTGACCCAATTTGCCCATACTTATTACTCCTGTGACTGTGACTCGGTGGGTAGTCTACTTATAATCGAAGGGTTGTAGGTTTGTTCCAACTCACTGCTTAATAAGATGCTAATTCCAAGTGACCGACAAAAAGGGAAACAAGATCACCATTTGTGCCACTCAAACAAAGTTGACTGTAGGAAAATGTTAGTGAAAATGCTGAAGGATAGATATTTGATTAGGATGCAGATGAAGTGTTAGGTGGGATAATTACTTTTAAAATAACTGTGCAGTGGCTTTTATGTTGATGGCAGTGGGGCTTCTCATTACAGCCTCAATTAAACAGAGATTTTCAAAGAACCATGGTTCACTTCCAGACTAATTTGTTAGCGCACAGACAAACAGCCTCTGCACTGTGCCATTTACAAATGGCCCAGTTAAAAGAAGGACCCCAACCCCACCAATTCTTTAAAAAATAAATAAATAAATAGGCAAGTAACCAATCTGATTTTTTGGTTAGAAAAAGACTATTACTTTTTGGCTTGATGATTACTTTCTAATCCCTAATCAATAGATCATCATGTAATTACTTCATCCATCCTCTTTAATCTAGAAACCCAATTTTAGCTTTACCTAAGATCCTTCATGATTTAGGTTTGTTGACGTATAAATTTCCATCTGCTGTTTGCTCCAAATGTCTGAGAAAACATTTGGAGCTGCTGTATTAAGGGGCTATAAACCTAATATGACTATAAAACCCAAGTAAACACATCTTCATTCCCTTTTCTGCAGTCACTTCTGCACTCCACGAACAGCTTGCTTACAAATGAAACATCTGCCTATGTACAAACTCTGCATCCAGCTGGAAATTGGTTTATGCCTCAGAATAAAAGAACCTGAAAATGAAACGTCTTATTAAATCTTGGAATTAGATGCTGTCTCTGCTTTGGGCATTGGTTCGGCTACTCATGTTTCCCCTTCGAGTTTCCAGTGCTTTTATATCTAAGTTCACATGTGCTGTTTTTCTATCTTTCTTCCCCCTCTTGAGGCATATAGTGTGTGTGCCTCAGTCTACTTTCCTCCCTTTTTCGCCCCTCTGTCGCAGTAAAAGGTCGAGTCTGTCGGGAGCAGAAGGAAACCCTTGTCGCAATAGCTGATATGTTGACCTTTGCCATAAACAAATCAGAAATGGCTGCCACCTTTTGGCCACTATCCCTCCTTCAGTAAGAGGAACTGTAAGCAAGGGCAGTTAAATTATTTCTGTTATTGTTGTAAAATGAGACGCATGTTTTTTGTATGTATTCATGTAATATCAACAGGGGGATAGTTGCATTTCTAACAGCCTCACGTTTCAGTGCACTAATATTTGCCCCCCCCCCAATTACAAAAATAACAAAACCACCCAAAAATCTGCTCAGGTGTTGGGAGCTCAGTTTCCTGGGCATCTGATCATTTACAAACAGTGTGTGCGCCTGCAGGAACCACTGAGATAACTTAACGCAAGTTTAAACTGTGTATGGAGCAAAGTAATTGTAGGTTGTAAGTGTGGGCAGGTAATAAGGCCGGCTGGCAGGAACAGTATCATTTAGGAGCAAGTGAAAAGAAAAAAAAAACATGAAAAGCTTTAGTCAGTGCTGTTTTGGCCAGTGTGCCCCACAGGGGAAATTAAGCCTGGCTTCTCCTGAGCTCAGTAGCCTTCTGTGACATGGATGACTGTGGCTAAGGGTAGGTTGTGTAGAAGGGGGGGCGTGGGATGGCTGCCAAAAACTACTGTTATACCCAGGATTAACTGCAGCAACCCAAGCATGGCAGAGGTAAAAATGGTACTAAGGAGAGACGAAAGAGGCACAAAGCAGCAGAATGTGAGGTGTTACTGAGATTAACCACACTGTCAATAACACAGGAGGGAAAAATGCCTGCCTTCTGCAGGATTTATGGAATTAGCGAGGACAATATACAAGACTAAATATAAGAGGGTAAATACTGTCCAGAGCACTTTGAATCTGTGTGGTTATGAAACTGCATCAAGGACGAACAAGTATTGAAAATGTCTTCATGGTTTCATTTTTACTGGTATCTTAGTGGAAGTGGGAGTTACGTGTTTGATTGGTCGAGTGCAAAGAAAAAAACTCTTTTTTTCTTTCTTCCCAACAATCTTTTCTGTCACGTTGTCAAATTTCTCACGCAAAAGTTAAAACAGCAGTTTTCTGTAAGTTCGCGTCGGTAGAAGGAGTTACTCTGATTAGATACAGACCCAGCTTATTACAAACTGGATAATAACATATTACTGAGCCCCTCAGGGGACATGGTGGGAACAATATTTTTAAGGTGAGGAAAAAAATTAAACAAAAACATTTTGCAAGATCCCGAGAAAGTTTTGCGATATCTTGAGAAAGTTTTGCGATATCTCGAGAAACCTTTGCGATATCTTGAGAACATTTTGAAATGCCTCTACTTCCTGTATTTATAGTATTTCTGGGTCAGTTTGCTGCACCACTGCCACAATGGAAGACACAGTAACGTACAGGACAGCTTTATAGAGTTTTATTTTGAGACTGGTCTCAAATATAGGGACATAAAGTCAGTGCTTAGCTGTAGACATGGTTTTCATATAAATGACAGACAGCTGGATATGTCGTGACTCCAGGAACTGCAGGACATCCTCCTCCATGGCTCTTCCTGTCAAATGTGATCAGTCAACAGTATTTGCGATATGACGCGAAAGTTTCCAGAGATATCGCAAAACTTTCTCAAGATAATGCAAACGTTTCTCAGGATAACGCAAAACTTTCTCATGATCTCGCAAAATGTAAATTTTTTTTTTTTCTCTCCTTAAAAATATTTTTCCCACTTTGTCCCCTGGGGGGCTCAGTAACATATATTGTCTTTCCTTTAAGGAAACATATTATGCAAATTTCACTTTTATCATCCTCTTGTGTCGCCATTTGGGTCTCTGCTGCTTTTATAAACACTCCAAGCATGAATAAAAACCATCCATCCATTTATTTATGGGGGGGGCGCAAATTTTTGCTGTGGTTTTACAAGCCGTTTGAAAAAAAAAGACGCTTGTTGTGACATCACCATTAGCGTAATTTGCATATTGCCGCCCCTCGCTGGTCAAACCACGCCCACCAATTCTGATTCCATGCCTCTTTCATGTTTGGCAAACCCGCAGCCTAGCAACAAGATGGGCGGGGCGTGTTCTGCAACCCTTAATTTACATAAAAGTGACAGAGCCTTCTAAACATCATCAAGAAGGTCAGCTCTGTTCTAGGGCGCCCCCTGGATCCAGTGCAGGTGGTGGAAGACAGAAGGACTCACTCATGGACAGAGTCTCCCACCCCATGTATGAAGATGTTGCTGAGCTGCAGAGCTCCTTCGGTGACAGACTGCTGCATCCTAGGTGGATGAAATAGCGTTTTCGTAGGTCCCTCCTCCCTGCAGCTGTTGGACTCTACAACCAGAACTGCTCCCAAAAAACTCAATGTTTATACCCCTGCTGTAATTTGCACTGTTTGACTCACTTAATTAACATTTCTGCTGCTGTTATTTGCACATCTGTTTTTCATAGTTTATATTATTTTGACGTCTTGAAAATAATACTTTTTAATGCACAACTAAACATGCATATTCTGTAAATATTTTCTGTTTTTAGTAGTGCTGTCAAGACATAAAAAAAAAAGTTGATTGAATTGATCTAATTAGTCTCTTTTTTTAAATCGCACCTAATAATTGCTGAGAAAAGCCCTCATCTTGAGGTATTTTCATTTAAATTCGTTACATTATTGTGGCAGAACAAATATAAAACAAAAAAGCGGCTTTATGAATACCTTTACTGTTTTTAACAGACTTGAACAGATTCTATTCTATTTTATTCTAAACAGCATTATGACAGAGACTGGAATTGTCAAGAACTGAGCTGCTGAGATCTCTTCATGAGAGTGACTTTGTGCAAAACACATCATTTATACTTTTTGTACAGACCATAGACCTATTCTAACTTGTTTAAAAAGAGGCATAAAATGTCCCCTTTAAAATAAAAAGAGGAAGGCAGAAGCACAAAAGTATCGAATATGAGTTAGACTTTTTTATTGACCAGGCCTGTGACGGACTAACCCGTCCAGGTTGCGCCCTGCCTCCCAGCCAGTGACCACCGGAGAGGGTCACCAGCTCCCCCTGCGACCCTGAAAGGATTGACTGTGGATGGACGAAGGGATGACGAATGAAAGGGACAAAATGAAGCTTCTCTCACCGTCGCACCCTCGTTCCACCTGCCCCACCTTGTGGAGGGCATCCGCAATCAGGTCAGGGAGTCTCCCATTCAGGTCCACAGAGGCCAGACAGCCCTGGTACCCATCCCGGGATGCAATCAGTTTGGGCAGATTGCTGTACATGCTCTTCGTCACGCCACCGATATACAGCTCTCCTGCAAAAGCAAAGACGGAGGAGCTTTAAGAGACAATAAACAAAAATCAAAAAATGATAGAGTAATGACAATAAAACATCTTGTTTTACTATGAATCCCTGGAGAAGGCAAAGCGTTGAGTTCCTGGAATTCCAGCTTTAAATTTAATGACTTAATTAAAGCAAACGGAATAATTTTCTAGTGCCATGTTAAACTGTATTAAAACTAGCATGAGCAGAAGTGATTCAGCTGTTTTCAAGTTTCAGAAAATAAACTATTAAAAATTAACCTCTATGTCCCCTTTTTTTAAATGTACAATCAAAATCAGAATCAGAATCAGAAAGGGTTTTATTGCCAAATGTTGGGTAGGTTTACAACATTAGGAAATTGCTGCAGTACTTTGTGCAAACATACAAGAACAAACAGACAAACACTTAAATAAAAATATAATATGCTAAACAGATTGTTATATACATCAGTGCAGGTAACGATCGGGGCAAATCAGACAGGTGCAAAAAACCACAATATGGGTCATGTAACTGAGCGGGTGGTGGGAACAGTCTTAGGGTTATTGTTCATGAGTCCAACAGCAGAGGGGAAGAAACTGTTCTTATGGCGAGAGGTTCTGGTCCGAATGGACCGGAGCCTCCTGCCTGAGGGGAGCAGGTCAAACAGTCTGTGTCCAGGGTGAGAAGGGTCGGCTGTGATCCGACCTGCACGCCCAAGTGTCCTGGAGGTGTACAGGTCCTGCAGAGATGGGAGTCTGCAGCCAATCACCTTCACAGCAGAGCGCACCACACGCTGCAGTCTCTGTTTGTCCCTGATGGTAGCTCCAGCATACCACACGGTGATGGAGGAGGTGAGGATGGACTCGATGATTGCAGTGTAGAACTGCATCATCATCCGTGTTGGCAGGTTGAATTTCTTCAGCTGCCTCAGGAAGTACATCCTCTCCTGGGCCTTCTTTATGATGGAGGTGATGGTGGGCTCCCACTTGAGGTCCTGGGTGATGGTGGTACCCAGGAAGCGGAATGAGTCCACAGTGGTGATGGGGGTGTCAGTCAGGACGATGGGGGGGAGTGTTGCAAATCTGTTGCCAATTTCTCAAACAGCAACCAGGAGTTCAAGTAGGACCTCTTAGTCTTCTCAGCTGTCACCAAAACAGGACGAAAAATAACAACTATACTCAACAGATGAACTTGTTGAACATTACCTACTGAATATTTTTTTTTAACTTTTTTTCAAGTCAGTAGATGATAGAAGTAATCAACAGATGGTGTAAGCCTCATTTCAAACAACAGAGGCTTCATTTAATAATTGGCAGACCGATCTTTCCTACACATTAGTCCAACAGTACGGCCTTGTTATTCCTAGAGGTGACATTGTTCTTATGAAGTTTATGTTTTTGATGTAGAGCTAGAATATGCATATCATGCGTTTCACTTAGTGAACTGAGTAACAGATATAAAGAAGCTTTTCAATAACATTCTAATTCATTGAATGGCTCTGTAGATGTAAAGGATTGCTGGTAAAACACAGCTTGCTGACCTAAATGCAGGTATACTTAGATATTCTAAAAGTCCCGACTCTAATCTGGATAGACAGTAAGGCAATCTGGACCCTGTCCACACCCTTTGGTTCTTTTTTCCCCCTTTTTTTCACACCCTTTGTTTCATGCGCACTTTGCTGATGCTCAACTGACAACCATGTGAGATAGACCTCCGCGCAGGACATCTAGAACTGAAGAAAATAATAATTACATTGGAGACAACTCTTTGAACAATTGTTTATGTGAATTTTGTCCACGTACAATTCTTGTGAATGCTCCTCTTATCTGGGAAAAACTTCCAGACGACTGCAAAGCTGCTGAAACACTGAGTTCCTTTAAATCAAAGCCAAAACCCATCCGTTTAGAGCTGCCTTGAATTAATTGATTAATAACTGTTCTTTATGTCTTCGATGTTGTGTTCTCTGTTTTTATTGCTGCTTTTATTTTTTCACTCGAAGCACCTTGAATTGCCTTATTGCTAAAGGTGTGCTATACAAATAGCCTTACCTTGCCTACTGCCCGTATATTGATCTGTTAGCATGTCATGACAGACATGACACCGTCATACAACAACGTAGGCCTCCTCAGATTCGTTACAAGACAGACCGCTAAGGGAGATCCTCCTGCCATCACCGTCACCATCACCATCACCATCCAAAACGACTCCTTGAAAATGCTTGGATGATATGAGGTACGCCAACATTTAATTTCCCTTTGGGATAAATAAAGTATTTTTGAACTGAATTGAATCGAAGTTATTTAACCAAATGATCGCAAGTCGAATCAAAATAGAGAAGGGTGCTCCCTTCTCTATTTTGATTCGACTTGCGATCACTGTTAGCTATCGCGATTCGACTTGCGATAGCTAATGCTACCTTAGCAGCCAAAGATTAGCATTTATTTAGACTTTATGACACAAAGACATGTTTAGGATGATATGTTAGAATATCATGGCAGTTTTCTCAAAACCCAGCTGAGGCTTAGAAGACTGTCCAGCAACTCCAGAGGCAGAAATTGGTCATTGACAAAAAAATAAATGGTATCCTAAACAGCACATTAGGTTTGTGAGTGGGGTAGAGCACAGTAACGGTCGGACCAGTTCAGTTAAGTCCATATCTGAAGAATTTTTATTTCACAAAAAGTTTTACTTTACATAACAGATGCTTTATTCTTATAAGAAAATACACAGAAGGATAAGGGATAGATGGTAGGTATTTAACAAAAACCATATTGATTCAACCACATTTGGGGCATTTCTTACTGACTTGAAGAAATTCTAAACACCAATCACATAATTGTATACTTTGGCTTAAACTATGTTCAAATAAAAAAAAAAAATTAATTTGAAAAAAAAAACTAATCTTAAAGGGCCTTAGGTTTAAGCAATCATTGTAGATCTGACAGACCATAACACATTTTTACCTCCTCCAAGGGTTTGTTGGGAACATAACACAACAAAAAGTTAAAGGTGGCTTTTAATGACATTTTCAGAAAATGTCTGCAATGGGACCGAGAACAAGTGATTACAATTTGGGAAATTACAGAAGAAGTGATTTTTGTGAACAAATACTGAACTTATTATGATATATCAGTGTGAATCCAGCTGCTAAACGTATGTTTTCATGATCAAGGAATCTAAAAAAAGTTAGAATTACAACACAACATGGGGGAGGGGAGTTCTACATATTCTGCTCTCTCTAGCTATCTGCAACTTTCACCCCAGTCGTTTTAATGTAACAGAGTCTTTTCTTTATTCTTGTGTATAGTGAAAGGGACTTTATTTGCTGAGGGATAAACAATTGTTAAGTTGATAAAGTTGAAAGTATACTTATTATATAAACAAAGAGCTCATTGAAGTCTACTGTAAATAATAGAGCAGCTAATGGTCACAAAGGAACAACTGTCATAAAGAGTAGATTTAGTTTGCTTGTACGTTGTAAGCAAACTTTAAAGTTATTTGTCCTCACTAGTTGTTTCAGACATTCTCCAACGATTTAGACAAGTAAAATGAAGGTTTGAGAACTGTCATGTGGTATTTTTATTTTTTTTAAAGCTATACTTCATATGAAATTGCGCATGTAAGTTAAATTAAGAGTGAAGCTCTGCTGCTGTTAGAAAAAGGTAGGGATTGAGATCAAATAGTTGCACCTCAATTTGACACTGTACAAATACAAAGTGCTTTGCATGCTGCTTAATTTCTTCGGAGTAAAATGTTTCATTAGCTACTGCTGGTAAAGCATAAATGAGCAAAACTTCAAACCATTAAAGAACAAATGGGGATCCCTTGTGAATCACAGCGTGTTTCAAGAGTGCATATCCTCTGCAGGTGTGTGCTACCACACACACACACCCGCGCACACACCCATACACACAACTGTCAAAATATTACCCTCACCACGACATAGGAAAATTGACATCTCTGAGCCAAACAAATGTGTCTGTCAGTAGGTATGCTCCTTAGAGACGTCCCTGACAGAGTGCCTGTCATTACTGAGGCGGCAGAAGCATCTTTGGATGATTACATGATTCAAAGAAGCAGCTTACAGTTGACATGAATAGCTTTAACAGCATCAACCTGGCATACAGGAAATGGGATTTGATGTCTGAAAGAATTTGTATCTACTGTACTTTTGGAGGCGAGGAGTGGGATGTACACAGTGCATACACTTACTTTAAAGAAAAAAGGAAGCCGAAATTGTGAATCCTAAGCAAGATAATAAAGCTGAGGTTTGGGAAATCTTGGTGCTCAAGCAAAATTACTGTCTCTTTGTATTACAACATAAAAGGAAAAAAAAAAAAAACTAATCTAGTTTTAAACCTAATTATTTTTTTTCCCGTCTCTTCATCGCGGCCCTCTCTTCCGTCAAATTGCTGAAAATGCCAAGTGAAATTATGGCAAACACGAAAGAAAAAGGCTTTTGATGTCGGTGGGGGGGGGGGTATGAATAAACACAGTTTGAAATGCTTCTGGGTTTTGGTATCATCAAAACCTATGCTATACGCTTTATCTTTAAGTAGGCATGAAAACGAAGATCCAGCAAAACCTTCTACACAAGGACAAGATGCTGCTGCACAGATAAGCTCATCAGAAAAATCTTTAACTCGAAACGAAAATATTTTCTGTCAGCTAAAACCCAGAAAATTTCACCGGACAGGATTGAGCCGCAAGGTCAATTATATGTGGACTTTGGGTAATGGAATGAGTCAATGATGTTTGCCAACGTCTCTCTAGAATTAATGTGCACTTGACACTTCATATTTTCCAGCCGGGGCTCCCGGACATTATAATCAATACAATAAATTCATTAACCGTCCACGGGCTGAGTGATGCTCTGAAATCAGGGCTGTAAGAACCATTTAGCAAACATGAAATTATAGAAATGAAGTTAATCTAAAAAGGAGCAAACAGTGCAAATTTTTTTTTCTTAGCAGGAGTCAACATGTTTTAGTCTCCATCGGCTGTCGGTTTAAGTACAGATGGCAAGAGAAATAGAAGGGCTGTAAAGTAAAGGCCACTAATAACAAAATAATTGGAATTTATTCAAACATTCACTAAACTAACTGGGCGGTCATTGTGTTGTGGTTAAAACTGAAAGTTGTCATAAAATAAAGGGCAGTTAAATAATACTTCATACTTTGTGTAACGGTGAGTTCTGTAGCGTAAACTCGTTCTAATGAGTTGGTGTGAGGTTTTTTATGTAGAAGAACAAGATACCTGTAGGTGGCAGCGGTGAGTCAGCTGTGGATGATAACCAAAATAAGAAAGCCGCCATGAATAAACATAGCAAATTGGAAAAATTTCCAGTGTCAAAAACTCAGACCGTCATGGCTTTGCTACTGTTTGACGAAGGATTGCTGTAAATTCAATGGCCCAAAATTGTTTTTTTCTTTCTTAGATTACTCTTTAGCAATTGGCATTAAATGAGAAACTGCCTTTGACTGCACTGTATTACAACTAGGGGTGTCAAATTATTTTGTTAATTGCGATTAATTAATTACAGCCATTCTTAACGCGCCATGTATTTGTAATCACTTTAATCTAATTTTTAATCTTTAATTTGACCGTTTCTGCATGCGAGTTGCCCTTGAATAAAATCCGTTTTTAGGCTTTGGGCTTCTTGTGCTTTAGTTGGGGGTTAACCACACCCTGAAGTGGACATGATTGGCTGTCGTTGTGGGCCTGCTTATCATGAGCCGACACTTCCGTTTTAGTGGAGAGGGCAAGGACTGTGAGAAGGAGGGGTGAGTTGCAGACAGTGTTGCCAACTTATTTTGTGAGTTTTTGGACCCCTCTAGTGATTCTTCCTCAAAAAAGCAACTAGCGACAAAATCTAGCGACTCTTTGTGGGGTTATTGGAGACTTTTGGGTGAAGCACGTATCCTTGTTACTCCCACTGACCAGCGGTGGTGCCGTGGACTGCTCTCCATCTCAGAGCACTCACAGCAGACAGGAAGTCTGTGCGCAGCAGCTCCGCCCGCCAGTCCATCCAGGTCTATCTGGACTCAGAGCAGAGATTTACCCCACTGAGTCCAGAATGCTAACGGATCGCGCATGCTCGAAGCCGAAGGTGCAGGCAGGCAGCGCTGGGACTAGTCTCAAAAACAGAGAAATGTAAATGGCTGGGACTGCATCTGTTTGTTAACAAGTTTGTTATAAACAATAAAGGACTTCATAAAGCCACTTTTCTTTGTTATATATTTGTTCTGCCACAATAATGTAATGAATTGAAATGAAAACACCTCAAGATGAGGACTTTTCTCAGCAATTATTAGGTGCGATTAAAAAAGAGAATATTTGGATTAATTAATTACAGATCATAATTAATTAATCACAATTTTTATTTATCTCTTGGCAGCAGTAATTACAACTAGCATTGACCTGGACTGTATGTGATTAGGATCTGAACATGTGGACTACTTGATTAGACTGTATTAGAATTAACTGGAGGAATCTATAAATAGAATTTAGGCAGATGGTAATTCTGGATTTAATGTCAATAACAGGTAAATTCAGTTGATAACCTTGAGCTTGAAAACAAACTTGGCTGATAGTGACTGAAAAAAACAAGAGAGTGTTTTCTTCTACTACAGATGGTCACTTTCGAAAGCACCCACATCCATACTGGACCATTTCTAGAAAGGTTTTCATACATATAGAAGCACCAAGAACAGCCCCAAAATGCTGGTTTTACATCCCAAGACCAGTAATTGGCATTAAACAAGGATTACAGGACATGTATAAACCTCTGCATGAGTTTATGGGTAAGCCCAACAAGTAAACAAGAATGGTGAACAACGAAGAGTGAACGGAACTTTTCTTGCATCCATGAACATGTAATCTGCCACTGTTGTTGTTATGTGTGACGTACAAGATGCATTTGGGGTTACAGGCCAGGTTAGAGTTTAATTTTAGTTTCACAAAAGAGCCGTTCTTACTGTTCACATGATTACAGGAGGGCGATATTTTTACTCTGCAGCCTATAGAAAATGCATTTTTAGTTCCCTAAGATGCTGTTTCTGATTTTAAAAAGACTTTCCGTTTATAGAAAAGAACCATTCCCGTGTGCACAGCACATAAGTTTCAGGAGCTCAATAATACTTGAAAAAAAATGTATTCAGATTTTTGTAACTGTCATTATTCTCCTCAAGATTATAATGTTGAAATCATAAAGCTGTCCATACTTAATTTCAAATAAAAGTGTTATATAATAAGCTTAAATTCAGTGACATATTAAATTGGGTTTAGCATAGAAAACGTGACAGGAGCATGTTTAGCAGGAGGAATCCTCAGAATGTCTGTTCTAGGCATTGATAAAGATGCATATGCTACATTAGAATGAATAGCTCAACATAAATACAATTAGCTGAGACAAAACTCATTATTTACTTCAAGAATAATAGCTGCATTGATAAAATAGATTTTATCACATGAGTCATCTTACCACAGGCTTTATAAGCATTAATGACAGCTTCAAAGTAGGAAAGTTAGAATAAAGAGAGTTTCCTCCCAGCCAGACACCACATCTTTGCAGTAATGCATGTGGTATACTGCTGAAGAACTGTATGAGATTGCTGGGATTGGACGAATGAAAGCCACACAGGCATCGCAGACCACTGCCTCCACCGACACATCTGTGATCGCCGTAATGACCTCTCGCAATGAGCGGGGGAATTGGGGTGTTTGAATATGGGGCCCAAGAGAGCCATTGACATCACCGTTTGAAAGAACACACCAGGCTGACATTTACATAAGGAGGTGAAGGCTTTCAGTGTGTTTTAAGGTGGAATGAAGATCTTTTTATTGATGCTTTCATTAGTCCTTTAAGGCGTAATCTTAAACATTGAATCATGTTTACGCTTTAATTACTATTTGGTTAGTGTGATGGGTTGAAAAAAAAAAACCTTAAAAACAAAAACAACTTTGATGTTGAAACTAGGAAACACTCGAATGTTCTGCCCTTCTAATTCAAAACAACAAAAATAATAAATGATTGCCTCTGGATATGTTCATTACTTTTCCTTTTCATTAATTTACATTAATCTGTGTTGAACCAAAACTTCAGATTAGGGGCTACATACTGTAACGGGAGGCTGGAAAATACCTAAATGTAGTTCATACACCGACAGTGTTGTATGCAAGGAGCTATTAAGCAGGCAAAAGAAATACCCACACAGTGAACGATGAAAAGTCACATTTACAGGTGCAAATATCAAGCTTTTCACAAGAGTTGTAAATGTATTGGCTTTGAAGCTGAAGGAAACATAATAAAGAACTTTGCTTTTATGACAAAGCGTTAAAACTCCAACGGTAGTGTTAGGTAGTTCATTTCCTTTGGTGATAACACCTTGGAAGCTCAAAACGAAACCCGTATTTCATTCTTGCCTGTAATTGGCTCCCAAGTGAAGTAATGGTGTTGCAGTCTTCGCCCATATCCACCAATACTCTGGTATATATTATTTACATTCATCATTAGGAAGAGGTCCGATAATGATAAAAAGGCCATGAATGCACAATGTCTGATCTTGGCTCAGTCCGCCGATTCCCTCTAGACAATTCTCTGGTGGACACAGAGCCCACCATTAACTTTCATTAAATGCTCCATTAAGAGTCTCTGCCTCACTCTCCGTTTCTCAACCTCCTCTCTTCTATTTCTGTGTTTTTCGCCTCACCATCACGCTGCCTCTAATTGCCGAAGATTGAATCATTACTGATCAAAAACACAGAAGCAAATGCAAAACACGAAAAACAGGAACACGTGCGGTGCACCGCGCCCGTGAATGACTGTCGGGGTTGTTGGCGTATCATGAGGAGGGCTGGGACAATGGCGGCGGAGCCGGAATTTGCAGGGGATCTGATTGCTAATTACAGAGGCGCTTCCCTATCCGCAGACATCACAACAGGACGACTGGTCTAAAGAATAAATGTTGACGCTGCTTATGCAGTAATTGTCGATGCTAAATTGTAAGTTGCCTAATCATGTTGTGTGCTTAGTCTCAGTGTTTTGGAGGTCTGAGAACAAATGATAAGGATAGACGTAAGGCAACTGAGGCTATAATTACTTGACAGCGTGTTATTTTGACAACAGGTGTCTTCTTGCTGTAGCTGAACTCCTCTGTGACTACAGGCAGCAGAATACAGCTCTGAAGTGACGTCTTGGAAGACTGCAAGACACTTCAGACGATACTTTAAAAACAGCTCTTCATCTGACTAATTGTAGGAAACTATGGAAGGAAGGGAAATATAGCTGCCATTTCTTGATATTATTGCAATAAATTCAAACGTATCCTGCCCCAGGCAGAGGGGGGGGGGGGGTAACTAGTCCTCTGAGTTTATGTGTTGGATGAAGAAAAATTGACAAGCATAAAGATTTAAGTTAGTACAGTTCAAAAAAGTACTGTTAGCCTCCACAGTATGCATCTTGTTATTAAGAACTTATTTATGCGTTGATGTAGAACTGATATCTACATTCATATCAAGCAACAAGAGTGAACTTTATGAGGTACAGCTGGTCAATTTGCTTTTGAGTACAAATTAACTGCTCACATTGACATGAATCATTTCAATTAGGCAAGTAGTTAAAATAGATGTGTTAAACGTTCAAATTGAAAATCAGAATGGTAAAGTAAGGGTATTTAAGTCCTTTTTGATCTGGTTGTTACTGTCAGTGTTTGGTGTGAGTCTCTTAGAAATGGCTTTTTATTGCTTTTACATATCAATCATGATAAATAGGCTTTTTGACAAAAAACACTCAATGTCAAAGTGAAAATTTATTTTTTATATTTTATGAAAAATCTGTTTTTATTTTTTGTAAATTTCTAGTAAAAAAAAAAAATCAACATTTAGGTAATCATAATTGATTTGTAAAAGCGACAAAAAGGGTACAAAAATCCAAGGGGGTGAACACTTCTTATAGGCGCTGTATCTCTTGAGTTTACAAAGCAAAGAAGGCAAATATCCAATGACTCATCATCGTGTGAATAAATGTGCCTTGTTGGTGACAGAGGTCTGATTAAAGTGGGCAGTCTGGTCTGAGAGGATAGTCAGACAACCTTGACTCAAACAACAACTCGTTACAACCAATGTATGCTAAAATACTATTTCTGAACATGAATAGATGGGCTGCACCAGCACCAGACCACAGCGTACAGTGTACACAGGCTCACCAAAACTGTAAAATGGTAAATGGCCTGTGCTTGTATAGCACTTTATTTAGTCCTTGAAGACCCCAAAGCGCTTCACACTACATTCAGTCATTCACCCATTCATTGGTGATGGTAAGCTACATTGTAGCCTGGGGCACACAGGCAGAAGCGAGGCTGCCGAACACTGGCGCCACCGGGCCACTACTACTCTGACCACCACCAGTAGGCTGAAGGGTGACATGTCTTGCCCAAGGACACAACAACTGAGATGGATGGACCGGGGGCTCGAACCTCTGGTCTTGTTCGTCTTGTAACCTCTGGTTAAAAGACAAACTCCTCACTCCTGAACCACAGTTGCGAAGTTGGAGAAATGTTGACTGGTCTGATATGTCTTGATTTGACCTGATATACTGTATTGGTGTGAAAGTATTTTCTTTGGGCTCCGTACTACCAACTAAGCATTACGTAAAACACCACATCCCACCCATTAAATGATGCTGATCATGTTCATCCCCTTTAAGCCCTAAGTCTCTTTTTGAGAGATCTTCTCAAGGAGATAGCATGCCTGCAATGAAATTAGTATATTTCTGTAACCACAAGGTCTATTTGATTACTTTTGTTCAAATACAAAGGGAACCCTTGAGAGATTCGTTTAGGTGTCTAGTTATCAGTGTATGTGTTATTGCTGAAGTGTAAATGAATATGGTACATTGTAAAAACTGTTGGGATGTTTTTGTCTGCCTGAAGAAAATGTACTTTTAGGATGAATATCTCTTTGGAAAATCCAGCGGCAGCCTCAAACCTAAATAAATTCCTGACTAGACATTACATTATCTATACAAAGACGGATTGCAATAAACTGAAAAACAACAACACTACAGAAGTTTTCATACAGAAACTTCAGGCGAGTTCTCCATTTGGCTTTTCTGATGTAGAATACAGTATTTTTCCTTTTTGTTTGACTAAATGGATTTGATACATTCAAATGCAACCGTTCTTATCATTTTAATATTTTACAATAATTTTATTTTGGACAAAGCTGGGCTCTGCCCTGACCAACATGGACGATGTATTACGGAGCCATGTATCTCCGTGACTGAGTGATCAATTCACCTCTTTGGAATCGTCAGGGCCGATAGAATGAAGCTATACATACAGAAATGCAGCAGACAGAACAGTCACCCATTGAGATTCGCCAAAACGTAGTCGGGTCATCCCGAAGTGAAGCCCACGTGGTTTTCACAGGGTCCTAATGCCCTCTCTCGTTTGACGAATTACTGTCAGCAAATAATAGGAAAGCATGAATGAAACAAACGTTTCAAGGCAAAATATCGCAGTGAGTGCTGTAAGGCAAAATTATTTCTATTGTTGTTGTTTTTTGGCTTGTATCTGTCTGAAACCTATGGGTGGGTCGAAAGTATAAACAATCTGAAGTTCTGTCATGTTAGAGACATATGTCCCCTCACATGGGGTGGTGAGTATGAATATTTATATTTCATATCATTTATTTGCTGTTTTATTTGCGTTTAGAGCAGATAGAAAACATTTATTTGGGGTTGTAGCCCAGGCTCTGCTGATAATGTAGAGGTGCAACTTGACAACATTCATAATTAAATGGGACATACTTGCAGCAGCTTCGACTGGAAAATCTTATAGGTCCCTCAATTGGGGGACCCTCGGACTGTAATGCTCCATCTCATAAAGCTCAAATCACCTCAATCTTGTATCAGTAGTACAGTGAACTTATTGTCCTCCACAGACGCCAGATCTCAACCCAGTGGAAAGCCTGTGTGATGTGGTAAAACAGCTTTGCATCAAGGATGTGTTGCTCAGAAATCTGCAGCAACTGTGTGATGTTACAATGTCAATATGGACCAAATTCTTGGAGGAATTTTCACCTGGACCTAAATGAATCTATGCCACAGAAATGAATGGAGTGTTGAAGGCAAAAGGAGCAACCAATAAAGTGCAAGAAAGGTGTACTTAATAAAGTGACTGGTGAGTGTATACATAATTTTATGGGGATAAAGTGCATGAAAGTGTTCATCCTAAAATAGTGTCGGCCTCCATCACAGTCCTTCACTGCTCTGGGAGCTCTTGATAAATTCTTGGCAGTTGTGTGCCAAGGCTTGCTGAAAGACGGTACAGTGACATAGACAGGCTTCATTACATACTTTCATGCTTCTTTTCCTGCTGTGAGATGTCACTCTGTATTCAGAGTTATCTCACTTTGCCTTTGCCAGAATCTCAATTCACTACTGTCTTTCCCAATTTGCTCCGTCATCCACCTTTGATTCTTCATATTCCCATATTTGTCTTAATCTCCCTGCTGTCTTCTTACTTTGTTCCATCTCTTTTCATGCAAACACTATCCAGAACGTTTATTGTTGGGATTTTGTTTTTCCTATGTTTTAATATTATGATTTTTTTCTGGTATAATAGCAAGCACGAGAGATAGCCCTCTGCGTATGGCAAGGCGTCAGTATCAATAATAAGGCGTATATCAACGCGTTCTTTCAATCTATAAATTACAGAATACGTCTTTTTTTAGGCGCTGACGCGCTTTGAATCGCGACGCATGACGTAAATAACACACAATCGCGTAAAGAAATGCGCCATGTTGTAAAAAAAACGCGTGCTGGCGCTTTATGCATATGTTATTGTCAAGAGGGCCGTCTTATTAGTATTTTATCCAATTAGTACACTGCAAGGGCAGACACAACCAGGAGATATGTAGGTTGTGTATGTGTAATCAAATGCTATTGTCTTCTCAAATTCATAATTGATTTCCTGTTGAAGATGACTGATCTTTTATTGTAGACAAATAACAAGTAGAGTGAGTTGAATGTCATTACCAAACTTTACTGGTAAATTGGGGGTGATTAAGACAGGAGCAGAATTGTAGATGGATGTACTTTCTGACGTTTCCCAAAGAACCGGGATCTTCTGGTTAACTGAGATCTGATCATCCAGGACATATTTTAAAGACAGTGAAAACGGTCTAGCTTAATGCCATCCACATTTCTCCAAAACAGCCAGGATGTGTGCTTATACCAGATCTGAAAATCTCTTTTATTCAGTTTCCATCTATGCGAAAAAAGACAAATTGCTGCTCTACATGGCCTTTAAAAGTATTATTCATGCTCCTTTTTGAAACTGCAGCTCAAATAAAAGAAGAAAAAATCACCACATTTTTCCTGTTGTCACTGAAATATGTTTGCAAGGCTATTACTTATTAGGCTTTTATAAAGAAATGGAATTTGAAAAATGGCAGCGTCACCTCACCTATGGTCAAGCCACGTTCAATTATATTTCTTTATCCATTTGACTGTCAAAGTTTGCCAGATTAGTAAGTATATGGGTAATAATTATTTTGGACTAAATAACCATACCTGTGGGACGTTTTATTGTTTAACTAGGCTGAAACTGCAAAGGACCCACTTTAGCCGAGGTAACCACATACACAAGAGTAAAGTCACATCTATACTCAAACAGCGTTTCTGTCTCCCACTTAAATCTACTTTTAGTCAGGAAGCCCATGATGAAAGGGGTGATCAAGTGGGACAGAGAAGAAGGTTGGGTTGAAAAATGACCAGAGGTCTGAGTAATCCTATTGTAAATTGCAATAAAAGACAGGTGAGACCAGCAAAAACATCTTAAAACACACTGCTCTCCTGCAGCACTGGACAGAGCCTATCATTTTCCAAGAGTCCTCTGACACTGAGAAAGGAAGACGGAGGAGACAGAAGAGGGCAGGGTGGAAGACAGAAAACAGAAACAAAAAGAATCTGGAAGGAAAAGCCGTCTGTTTTGATCATGCTATCAGAACATAAAAAAAAAGGATGTACAACATCAAATGAGTCTGGGTAAATTTGATAAGGATGACTGATTCAGCGACACAATTTTAATAGATTTCTTTTTTCATTTCGTTTATTCATATTATGTTAATCAACAACATTAGATTACAAAAATAAAATGAAAAGGGAACAGGAAGAAGAAAAACTTACTGTTAACTTTATGTTTTCTCTCAGTGTTTTTCTCTCCAAAGAAACTACACCTGGCCTGGCGTTCTGCTCAGCTGTGATGCCTTGTTGGAGGGGGGCATCGACTGGGATGATGCTCCCAGTAACTGAATGTCCTCCGTGTCCGATTATCAACTATTCACTGACTTTAACATAGAAGGTACTCTTACATCAGTTCTTTTGTTCTGTGTCTCTGCTCTGTCTTCTCTGCCACGACCGTCTGGTGGCAGACGGTCGTGGCAGATGGCCACTCGTATTGAGCCAGGTTCGGGTTCTGCTGGAGGTTTCTTCCTGTTAAAGGGTAGGTTTTATTCACCACTGTCGCTACATGCTTGCTCAGTATGAAGGACTGCAATGAAGTCAACGACACAACGCAGTCGACTGTCCACTGTCGCTACATGTTCGTCCAGGAGAGGGGAATGCTGCAAGTCTATGACTCGATGCAATCTGCTAGGATTCGTTAAATAGAAAACTTTCAAACTGATTGGATTGTATGTACAACTGATTTGAAATTACTTTTCTTGTAAAAGCGCCTTGACAGCTGTTATGAATTGGCGCTATATAAATGAACTAGATTGAAGAGAACTTTGGACACTAAGTGGCTTTCCTCATATTGGTCCTTTGCTTCAGGTCAAAACCACATGGGGTGTTGTTGTTTTTTTTCCCCCCAGAAAGGTTAACCCTTGACTCAATTGATCAAAAACATTTTGAGCACAGTTTATCACTTTATCTAGAGCACATCACACTACACTCAGTCATTCACCCATGATAGCTGTGGCATTTTAGCCACAGCTGCCCGGAAGCAAGGCTCCCATACATTTGACGCCACCAGGGCCTATGACCACCATCAACAGTCGAGGCGGGTGAAGTGTGCCCAAGGACACAACAACCGAGACAGACAGCGCTGGAATTTGAACCGGCAACCCACCAGTTACAAGATAAACTCCTACCTCCAAAGCCATAGTGGCTCAGTCCCTGACCTAAATTAGTACCCATTACTTTGTAACCCTTTTCTTACTTATGAAGATTAATAAGGGCTTCCCAGTGGTGCAGTTAGAAACACTGTTGCCTAACGGCAAGAAGGTGCTGGGTTTGAATCCCAGCCTGGGGTCATTCTGCATGGAGTTTGCATGAATAATACTCCAGCTTGCTCCCATATGGTCCCAAAACATGAATGTTAGGTCTATTGATCTCTCTTAGGTAATAATTGGGTGTGAGGATGGTCATTGCCCCGTGATGACTCACTCTCTGTGAGTGAGTCATCTTCCCTACTGAGGATATTTGCAGGAGAGCTCTGGAGCTGGATGCAGATTACACACCTGTGTGCAATTCTAATCAAGGGAGGCTTGCAGTTATAAGGACCATCTAGACAACCATTCAGCGCCTGACGGTTGGCACTACTGGTAGTCCCAAGCCACAAGCTCTTCTTAAGAAAGTTATTTCGAGAAGTCTTTCAGAATCTAATTCTTTGTCCTCCTTTTCCTACAGAAGTCCAGTGTTCCCTTTTGTGTTGAGAGTTTATCAGTTTCTCAGTTCATCAAGACCTGGATTCAACTACCTACTGAGATTCCTGCTCCTTATTTATTCCCTTTGGTGTCCACCTGCCTGTCCAATCTCCTCAGAGCTGATCAGTTCCAAGACCTCCATACTCATCACTTTGGATCCCTTGCCTCCCCAAGCACCATTTCCACCAACACACCATAATAACAGATTTGGTTGTCAAGGTATTCACCAATTCTTACAATCTGCCTGACCCTTTCATCTCTTTTAGAAACCCTGTTTCTGGAGCCTGAGAAGCCTCTTTGAGTATCTGCCCTCTCATTTCATCATTACAATAAAGACTGATTTGTTGTTTAAAGCTGGCGTACAGTGATTTGCCTGCATGTGGGATAGGAAACTGCCTTAAAACATGACACATGTGCCTTAGTTGAATGACCTGATCTTTTGCATTTCAAGTGTCTAAAAGAAATGGGCCAAAACTTTTCTTTTAATCCCAATCTTAAAGTACGACTTCCAGTTTTTTATTGCAAGAATATGCTACTGGAATTTTTTATATTCTTTCAACATCTCCACTAGCAATGAAACACGTTTGGAGGGGGATGTATGAATAAACTCAACATCTCAGCAGCTCAGTGTCTTCTCCATCCTAAATCTTTGCTGGAATAAGTGCTGCAAGCTTTAGACACTTATACCATCTGATGCGCACCGCTAATCCAGTTATTCTGCGTGTGATTTGTTTAGTTATTATCATGCAAATAGTTTCAGGCACTGCTTTGGTAGACCTTCATTACACTTTCTCCTCCCTCTCTGTCATTCTCAACTCCACATCAGGTGCTAAGTGAAGCAGCGTCACAGAGGAAATTGAATTCCAGCAGGCATGTTGTAATTTAACCTGCATACACGTATTCCCATCCTCCTCCATTGCCAAATAACTTTAGATTTCACAGAAAGTCTTGATGCCATCTTTGGTCCACTGTGCTTTCAACAACTTCAACTAACAAGTCTCAGGCAAACACTGAAATTACTCTTATGTCCCCTGAATGAATGCGAATGATAATCACGATAAGCACAGGAGCTTCGGAGCGTACTTGGAAGGAAATAGAAATGTCACAGTGTCCTTTGCTTCACACCACTCATGTGTCTAATTAGTTATTAGTCACTTGTATTAAGAAAAAGAAGTAGACAACAATGACATATAGTTTATTAAAGCATTTAAGGAAAAGGGCTGCTTTCCCAAAGAGCAAAGCCTAAACTTAATTAGATATTAATGAACATGCTCACAGCTTTTTCATCAGTGAATGTCAAACCACTGTGGAGTTGAAATTAGTATTTTGTATTTGAGGGGAATATCTTTTCTTAACCAGCCCCTGTTTTGCAATGAGAGAAGCTGCAGACTGAGAAATCTCCACAATGATCTGAAAAGGCATTTTATGGATGCTTCACATTCTTGTGCTAGTTGTGATTTTAGCTTATAATTCTTTGGTCATAAATATAGTTGCACTTCTCCAGATCAGTGCAATCGTTGAGCTATCATTGCTCGAGAAATCACACAATGTGATGGGAGTATTGGGCAACCCTTCAGATTTAAGACAAAAAGTCACTCAAGATGATGAGAAAACATTACAAACATGACTATCAAAATCTATCAAAATGGCTAAAACAGGTTGCCCCAGAGTAAACAGGTTGAAGAAATGCTCAATTTCCTGAATAGTATTCTGATTCTTATTCATCCTTGGAAAAATCAGTACATAGCTGAAGAACTGAAGTATTAAAAAACAATGCCAAAACAGGTGAACATTTGGGTCACTAGATGTCATAGTCGGTCATGAGGAGAGAGATATGATGGTTAGTGCAACTGTAAAACAACAGGACTGGCACAAAGATCTAGGTTTGAGGGTGACTTTTTCCCTTTATTAAACACTACGTTGTATGAGCGACTTTTAACAGATTCCAAGGTGGGTTGCAGGGCCAATAATGAGAGAAAGAATATGTTAGAGACTGATTTTTTAGCGTGTTCAAAATCCAAAGTTTACATACATTTCCTCAGTAGAATTGCTCAGTAGTGTTGCGTTTGGGGGCCTGGCTCAGGTGCTCAAGACAGATTACAACTGTGTTTACTCGTGTAAATTAAGTTGCAACCATACAATGTATTGACCCAAGACAAACAACAGAGGGTGATCTAGGCAATTCATTTGGATTTTTAAAGGAATTAAAGTTGATACTTTGCATCTGTTGTATGCCAAAATGGACATTAGAGCTTGGCTTAATAAAAACAAGAGCAAAGCTAACACATGAACAGTCTTAGAGAGGCAAGTGCAATCTTGAATGACATTCTAGGCAAAACCGCATACCAGTCAGTGTCGCTAATGCAACAATTTGTTGTCATTTTCAGGCTAAAACGAGCATGCTAACATTAGTTATGATAAAAACTTTGTAAGAAATACATGCAAGGAAGACAATAACCTTGACATTCAGTGGCAGTTTATGTTGGATTGTGGATGTATAATTTGTTGTGGACATTTCAACTGAACCAGAATGCAAATCAGGCTGGTTGTCATTCTTTTTTGGCTTTTTTTCTAGAATGGACTGACCACTTTGTCCACAGGGGAGGAGTCTGTTCAAGGTTCGGCCCAAAAAGGTATGGACAAGTGGCTTGGGAGGCTACCTGTGCGTACCTAAGTTTGGGGGGTGCTTATATATTTTGGCTTATTTGGGGCTATGGTGAAGGGATTTCAAATTCTAACATTTTCTCTTAGACCTTACAAGGGAGGCTGAGAAGTATGATCCCCTGTAGCTGCAAAAACACTCTGGGGACCCGTTTTCTTTAAAATAGTAATAAATAATAAAACTTAATTGTTCGTCAACAGTGACGTATCACTTTTCAAATTAAGAAAGCAAATAATATATAATCACTTGGTGTTTAGGGGTGAAAATCAAATCCTGAACTATAGATTTCACAGTTAGTTTTGTTGTAGCTCTCTTGGCTTTTATCACAGCCTAAATTATTTGAGGCCTGTTGTGGGAGTTTTTCTGCGTAGCATTTTTTATAGAAGATTTGAATGGCTTAATGTGGCAAGGGTTATATTGATCATGTTAAAGGTTAATGGTCTTTAAATTAAAGGTTAGGTCTCTATGTTAACTGAGATATGTATTGTTATGTTGAACCAACATGTGAGAGCTCAAGGATACTCTCTGTGTCTTGGGTCACCAATTGTGAGATGTGTCTGCATGCTGACTGAAGGACGTGGGAACCACTCCATTATCTCTTCTCATCCTTGTTAAATAATATTTCCATAATAGGCTTTTTAATGCATTTGACATGCATTTAGTTTCAGTGGATTGTTTGGGATCTCAGGATTATAAATATGTCATCGCTCTATCTGAAAAACTAAACGCAACAGATCTAGGAAACTGCAATCTTAACATCAAGTGTTCTTGGATAAAAACAGATCAAATAAAACAGAGAATATTCCAATTTAAAGCATAATGAATGATGGATGATTATTATGATCTAGATTGGGGCATATGAGTCAGATTTAATGTTTAAAATAAGCTATATTATCTTAAAAACTTGCTATAGTTTTAATGGTGATAATATAGTAATGATTAATTATCTAAAAGTGACTCAGTGATTTACTGGAGAATAAATTCCTACATCATTTTTGAAAACACATTTACTGGATCACATTTCCAACAATCATTAATAATGATATTTTTCTGCAAAGTGCAAATATGAATAAACATTCTTTAGTCTATTTGATTTATTATGCTGGCTTTTCAAAGCCATCCTTCAAATTCATGTGAGAGATGGAAATGACATCTGACTGTATTTACCTCATCAATCTAATATTTGAGTATTTTCTAACCTGAATCCATATTAATTTTATAGCCTATTAAATGGGTGTGCTGTACTCAGTGATTTACAGCTGTAAGATTTGCGCTAATCATTAAAAGCCTCGGGGGGAAATAATGCACAAAGGTAAATGGTAATATAAAATTTGAACTATTGTAACTGATTAAAACTGGTTCGACCTAAAACTATAACACTCTGTGTTCATGAATAAGGAGCGGCCTCATTTGGCCCGGGAACCTTAGCTTGAAAACTTTCTTTTAAGAGCCTATGTAAAACGATGCCATTCAGCAATAAACTAGATGAATGATGGTTTCTATGTTTAACTAATACTTTTGATAAAACGTAGCCTACTAAGTAGTAAATAGAAATAACACGGAAAACGCAACTTTAAAGTCGGATATATTGAAAACCAACTCCAGTTAATACAAATCCGAGTGGCAGTATGAAAGTATTTCAGTCTTTTGAGTAATTTACAAAAAACGAATAGAAAACAACGCGGATAAACACTCAAAGGTTAATCTTAGCCAGCGAGTTATTAACTACAATGTGGTAAAAATGATCAGAAATAAAGTCCGTTGCAGATTTAATGCGACTCTCTTGTAGTTAATCAGCTAATTGAGCCACAAGCTTCTTTCTTACGACCGATGTGCTGCGATTCCCTGGTTGTAAACAATCACAGATCCCAACACTGATGAAGCATTAATAGCGCTCTTCTTAAACTTAAAGACTTGTTTTTGATGAAAAGTTTAGTCTTGAGTTTTCAGTTACTTCCTGGATGTTAACGAGTCCGGGTTAGTCAAACTGTTTGTTTTTTGCGCAAAACTGCTTCCTGTTTCAAACATGAGCTTTCCAAATTAAAATACGGTAATGCGTAACTTCATGAATAATCCTTTTATTTTCCCACGAAGGGGAACTTCTGCTGTACCGGCAGCAAAGTGAAAGATAATAGAAGCATTTAGATCATAGACCGTACATAATACATACACTAGGATACACTAGGCTACCTGTTTCAGCTGCATATGTGAAAATTATGCATTTAGTGCAATCTTTAAGCCAACAGATGTGACCTACACACACAGTGGGGTTTAAAATTACTTGGTTTCTACTTTTAAAATTTAGCTTACTTCATTAAGACAAATTATAATTAAAAATAGATTCAGAATTTCGGTCACTGTTCTAAAGACGGGACAAATGTGGAAAATATTCAGTTAACACCTGTGCACATTATACGCTTTAGATCGCATAAAAAACAGGGTGTCAAAATAATAAATATGAGACCTACTATCAAACCGCAGTTAAATTCTGTTCAGTTGTAACACTTTTTGATGTTTGAGGGTTTTTTGTGTGTTCCTTTTAATAAAAGACTAAATGAGACAGGAGTGACAAGGCTAATTTTAAAATAGAAGCAGTCTAAAGTACTGAGTAGAGGTAAAAGTGGGCAAATAGATAATTACTTCGGTAAAGTATAAAGTATAACTCGAGTCCTACACACAAACTGCAATGAAGAAAAGTTTCTTTCTTAAGCAAGAGTATCAGGTACAGGTAAAAAGGTTACTTGACATAGTTGTTATTAAAATAGAAGTGGCATACTCAAATCTGAATGTGCAACTGAGTTAGATAAATTGAAATCGAGATGTTTTACAGTTGTACAGGTTTTAAAATTGTGCATTTAGAATAAATTTATTTTATTTTTTTCATGGAGTTAACAGAGAATAAACTGTAAGAAATAGATTAGCAAATAACAGCAGCAGAGATATTAATTAGGTAAATAAACTGTGTCCTGAGTAAAACAATTTTAACTAAGGTGGTTGCAAAGACAATCCTTACTGTAACATCAATTAGATTCTGGAAAAGCAGGGTCTGAAGAAGTTGTCTAATTCGATTTTAAATACTTTATTGATCCCAGAGAGAAATGAAGTGTTGTTGTAGTTCATGCAAGTAGGACTAAAATTCTTAAATACATTAGGTAACTATGTGGTGAAATTGTTATTTTGTTTTTGCAAGGCAAGGCCAGGCAATTTTATTTGTATAGCACACTTTCAACAACAAGGTAATTCAAATATAAGAACCTAATTGCGAACCTAAATGATTGGGATATGGTTATCTGGGGGTTGAAGATGCCTCAGCAGTGGCAGCAGCAGGATCCACAGGTTCTGAGGTTATGTCTTATGCATGACCTTTAAGGCAAGGCAAGGCAAGGCAATTTTATTTGTATAGCACACTTTCAACAGCAGGGTAATTCAAGGTGCTTTACATCATACCTACTATGTTTCTTTTCTTGACACTGGAGAAGCAGTTTAAGTTATGGTTTCCTTGCTTCTTGATTTTTTTAAGGCATGTGCAAGACGATGCCTTAAAAAAAGGGGGGAATTGGATTTGATGGTAATTGGAACAGATTTTTAAGGGATTATGAATAGAATTGTAACTTGCAGGTTTCTTGTGAATCATAACTCTGTCATAAATTAATGGGGTTTTTTACTACCTGGACTTGACGTCTGACTTCATATTCCATTTCAGTTAGGGTTCAGACTTGTAGTACATATTGTGTCTGGGAACTTTACAAAGTTTTAATTTGATCTGAAAACCTTCTTTACTTCTTGCTGGGAGTAGTTGATTCTTGGGATTTTTTGCTCTCACAAGTTGGAATGATTGGTTGTCTTTTTCTTGGCATGGATTTAGTACAGAGTGATTTGGAGACATTTACCTTAATTATAATCTAGCTTCAGTTGATGAGGTTTGGCTCATTAACCAGGTTGTGAGTTGTTTAGAATTGCTTTTGCACACAGTTGCATCAGGTTGATCTGAAACCATACTCAGAGTGTGTTGGTTATACTTGTCATAATCATCCTATTCATCTTTTGTGAATTGGCTCACCTATGTTTGAACATCAATGCTCTAATACCTAATTAGCTCAGCTCCCAAGGGTCGCATTGGGAGGTTCTCACTGGAGGACCTTCTGAGGGGTGACCTCTCTCCTTTCTGAGGAAGGACTGATCGGTGGCTACGGGTCACTGGATTCTGGCGGAGGCTGACTTCACGGCAACAGACAACAGCAAGGGAAGAGTACACATTTCATCATCTAGTGTTGATGTAATACCCTCTGAAGTGTACTGGAAGATGCTACATAATTTCTCCTTTATTCTGTGTTTTTATCTAGAGCATCCTGACCGATGACGAGACCTGTGGATGGCCGCCTCTGGGGCGAGGGGCTGTTGAGATGACATTTTGCCCACAAGAAAATGGCGTAAGAAGACCCCGTGGGTTTTCGGTCTCAATGCACAGCAGTCTCAGCAAAGTCATCTGGAAGGATCTAATATTTGTCACTGTGAGCTAATTCCATGGCCAAACATGTCTCATGTCTGATTGTAATTTGTGTTTTGAACATTGTCTTTTTTTTTATCAACCTACCAACCTTTTAGGGAGTTTGTGATAGCACTTTAGAATTTTCCCTTTATATTTATGATATTAATTAAGTTAATAAAAGCAGGGAATTGTGGTGGAAATTTTTTATGCAATTAGGAATTAAGTGTATATTCTCTGTTTAGTGAATGCCTCTAGGGTAAAATGACAAGGTTATTGCTCATACTTAATGTTTATGATATATATGTGTCAGGTCACCAGAGAGACAGACGCCGGGGCAGTAAGATAACAGTCTGGCCTTCGGATGAGCTGCTTTGTGCGTTGCTATGACTCGCATGAAGCAGTTACTCTGGAGGCGGGGCGTGAACGTTGGAGAAGATATCTACAGAGATAAACAATGATTGCGGAATACTATTTAAGCGGTTAGTTAGAAAGGTTGGTGAGGGTGATGCACGAGTAACTCTGTCCCCTCCATGGTCTGGCCAGACATGTTTGAATTAAATACTTAAACGCCTTGTGGGACTCAAGTCTTCTTTATTATGGAAACCCTGAAATACTTTTTTTGCCATAACAAGCTTTATTATTGGAGGACAATAATTGGACCGTTGTGGACGGAAAAAATTACAGTTTTTCTTTGAAATGGCTCGGTGCTGTCAATGATACGTGGCTTTAAAACAGTGAGTTGCACATTGCCTTGCCTTCTGAGTGGTTTGACACAAGTGTTTACCGTGTCTACAGTTATGATTGTATCCTTGATTGGTATACATCATTGGATTCTTAAGAATCTTAACTTTCCAATGGTTTCTAAAATGAATATATCAATAGAAAGGGTATAGTGCAAAAAATGCAACCCCCCCCCAAAAAAAAAGCCCAGGGCCCCCTTCTTCTGGCGCTGGGTCTGCTTTGACTTGGGTGAAACGTTTTGGGTCTTTCAAAGCTTCTCATAAATAGTTTGCTGGCATTCCTCCTGACAGAGCTGGTGTAACTGAGTGAAGTTTGTGGGCCACCTTGCAGCATTTTTATGTTTCTTTTGGAGTAATGGCTTCCTCCTCACTGATTGGCCTTTCAGCACATGTCACATATAATTGTGTGATTGGATGACCGCACCTTCAAGCATCTGGAAATTGTTCCCAAGGATAATCAAGACTTGTCCAGCTCCACAATTCTCTTCCTGATACCTAGGCTGATTTTTTTGGATTTCCCCATCTTGTCAAACCAGAAGCAGAGTGTCCCAGGTGTGGCTTTAAACTACACCCAGCTGTGTGCCTCCAATTAACTCAAATTTGTCAATTAACCTATTAGATGTTTCCAAAGATGCTGCATCATCACCTGGGCTTTCCCTCATTTTTTTAAGAGACAGTAATTATTCTGAATGTAAACATGTTATTTTGAAGGCAATAATAAATAAATATCTGACATATTCTTTCTCTCATTATTGTGGTATAGCAACTAGGAATATTTTTGATAATTCTAATTTATCTAAAACAAAAGACATTTTGTCTAATCTCACTTCAGACAGTGAGAAAGAAAGGTGTCTTTATTTGGTGTATGTAAACTTCTGGTTTCAATTGTATCTTGTGCAACAAAAGTATTTGTGCTTTCAAAATAAGTAAAAGTAATTCAGATACTTTCAAAAAACACTCAACCAAGTAGAGAGAAAATTTCTACTTTTTAGTGCAGCATTACTTTAAAGGTTGAATATGGAACATGAAAACTATCTAGTGGGTCTAAGTTGTAGCTACAACAATAGAAAAATTATTCCCGCTGTTGGGTTTCCTGGTTCGCTGCCGATACGCCCAGTGACCAGCCTGAACTGTGTCCAGTGAGGAATGTATTTTAGAGCAGTTTAACTGACAGCTAAAGTTAGCAAGTGACTTAGCTTACCGATCCAGGAGGAAAGTCGCCGTTTCCGCGTGTGTTCGACGCCGTGGACATGTTTTATGTGGGAGCATCTAGTGTAGGCTTCCCTTAAAACTACTTTAGTTTCTGTTCTTCTCCGGTCACTCCTCTCCTGAGATGGATAACGATATCTCCTCCAGGGCTCTGAAGCTGCTGCTTGACTTGCAGACTCAGCCATTTTTCCCAGTACCAGCCGAGTTGTACCAAACACATAGTTGGATCATAGAGACCGTATCTGGCACCCCGCGGCCGCTACTGGCGGTAGGTGTAAACATTACGTCATTGTCGTGCCCGTTAAAATTCACATTTTATAACATTTTAATTATATTTTGTTATATTTTAATTCAAATGATTTCATTTTGCACCATTTGAAACACCAGTGGAGGTATTATTATTATAGTTTTTTTAATAGCTTTTTATGAAAATGTTCCATAGAACATTGGAGTTCCATATTCAACCTTTAAAAGACAGAGGTCAGTCAATCCATTAAATTACAAGATGTTTTAATGACCCTAAAAGAGTAGCTCCTAAAACTCTTAAAGTTATAACAAAACTGGTTCATACGAGGAACGATGTTGGCCACAAAGACCAGCTCTCGAATCTCCTGCAGAGGAAAGATTCTATTGAGACAATAAGCCTAGAAAAAAAGGTACCTCATATTAAACTCTGCATGAATGCCTCACTTGATTCAACATCAACTGCTTCGAGCAGACTGAGTAAATCAGCCCTTCATGGTTGAATTGCTGCAAATAAACCACTGTTGAACGAAGAGAATAATAGAAGAAGAAAATTGGTGTTTTGGTCTATCAAATTCAAATTTCATTTTTTGGGGGGGTTTAATCTGCAAAATCTTTTTTGAGACAAAGAGAAAAGGGAGACCAGCACTACTTGTAGCGGTGGTTCCTTTCATAAAGCATTGGCAAGGAGGTGATTTTTTTGGGTTTTGTTATGAAACTGTTGGGATTTCCTACAAAAAAATTCTAAGCGTGCTTAACAAGGACCAACAGTGCTGTGTTAAAAAAAAAGTTTGATTATCTGATTCTACATCAATTCTCATAAAAATTCCTAAAGATTGATTTGTACGTCCAAAGATCGATTCAACCCATAAATGCCGTTTGCCTTTTTTACAGGTAAGTAGGTAAAAAAAAAAGACGGGCATTTTAAGGCTTAGCTGTTAATACAGTTTCCTCTGGTGAACTTTAACCCCATTCACTGTTGCATCATTGAATTCACGCATGTGTGCGAGGTGTGAAGACATGTTAAGAACATAGCGTCGGACACTAGCGGTACCATTAGCCTAGTGCTGGCTTTGAAAATTGTTGTCTCAAAATTACATATTCTGTTGTTCAACAACCGCTTCAGGTGGCTGATGAAAATAGCAGAACCGCACTACGTCATGGTGTCTCGCAAATGTCTTTCTGAAGAGGTCATTCCCAAACATGTATCAGTTGTAACAGATTT
This sequence comes from Valencia hispanica, assembly GCA_963556495.2. Lineage (NCBI taxonomy): Eukaryota > Metazoa > Chordata > Actinopteri > Cyprinodontiformes > Valenciidae > Valencia > Valencia hispanica. The sequence continues at coordinate 10,284,048 of OY747714.1, read as the reverse complement.
TAAATCTTTAGAATCTTTGAATCGATTCTTGAAATTTGAATTGAGGGGCATTGCGTGGCAGAGGGGTAAAGGCAGACGCACCATGTTCAGAGGCCTTAGTCCTCGATGTGGTTGTCCCGGGGTTCGATTCCACCCCGTGGACATTTGCCGAATGTCTCTTCCCCCACTTCTATCCTGTTTCTACACGTCATTCACTGCTAATAAAGGCCACTGTGGCGTCACACCTGTAGGGGATGTGGGTGTTTTAACACCCACACTTTTCCTGGTGAGAGGGTTCAACACCCACACTTTCTCACACACGTTTTGCACAAACGCCCTACAGCAGTTGCTCCTCCGTTTCTCTGGCCTCGTGCTGAGGAGCCGGGAACATATGGTTATGGTTAGTTACATCTCCCTATTCCAGGTACTTTAAATGAGTGTTTATGCTTTCAAGGTTTTGAAATAAGCTTGATATATGTTTGGGAAAATGTTCTGTTTATGTTTTGTTGACATATCGAGTGTTACCTGTATTATATTTCATTTTTTAGACTAATTGCTAATTGGATTATTGTTAACTAAGCTTGCCCTGCGATGGACTGGCGACCTGTCCAGGGTGTACCCCGCCTCTCGCCCCTTGACTGCTGGAGATAGGCACCAGCCCCCCCCCGCAACCCTGCATAGGAACGACGGGTATAGAAAATGGATGGATGGATGTTAACCAAGCTAAGTAACTTGTTAGCTAAGTTAACAACAATTTGGTTATGTATGTGGCATGCAATATATAAATGAACTGTGATGAAGTAGGCAGGGAACTGACAAGGAGGAGGGACAAATTGTCATTGTTAAGCAGTGTATTTATGAGTTCATTTGATATTTTTAGCATTGTTTGTTGATCAGCTGAATACTTGTGAATACCTGTTGTGTGTGATTGTTCCTGTCGAGGAGGGGGTAAGCAAAGTAAGTTAAATTTAGCAGTGTGTGTGTCTCTATTAACAAACAAACCACATCCATCCCCCGCACTTTTGAAAATCTTGTTACACCACTGACTGTGGCCACAAAAAAAACTTGAAAGAAAAAGAAATTTGAAGCACACCACCAAGATACACATAGACCATCCACCAAGACACAATGAAATAGTGGAAAACCAGATCAACTTGTCTTAATTATAAAAATAGTCATTCATTGTGGAGTTTTTATAGCTTTTTCCTTATATGCCAGTTGTTGTAAGGCAATGCAGAATGATGAGGGACTGAAATGGAGGGAAGCATAAATGCTGGTCTGCACTTGGTTTTAATTCCATAGCTGTCGCAAGCTTAACAGACTGAATTACAATATGTTTCCAACAGGAAATAGTTCTGAGATGATCAAAGAAGTAATATCCATTATAGCTTAGAAGTCATTAAAATGTGTATACCATTTTGCATTTTTGCTTCTGCCCGTTCTCTATTTAAGAAAAAACAACGACAACAACCAGACCCTCATCCCTCATGTTGTTTGCATTTGCTCAGCTTTGTTCGGAATAGGAACATATTCAATGTCATCTCTTTACACTGGTACAAAATTATCCCTCATTAGCGAGCCTCTTCAAAAGAAAATGATAAAATGAGCCAAAATACTGCCCTCTCCTCTATCTCCTTAATCTAAAAAAGTGCTTTATTATACTTGATCCATCGGTGGTGACATTCTTCTGTTGTTAATGATGGTATTGGTATGGTTAAACTTCTCCTGTTCACTGTATAGTAAAACAAAGTTAAGCCCAATGCTGGTGTTAGCTTTCATTTCCACATGCCAAACATTGCTTACAGAAGGCAAGGCAATTTTATTTGTATAGCACACTTTCAACAACAAGGTAATTCAAGGTGCTTTAAAAGATTAGTGGATAAAGTAAAAACAGCAATAAAGCATAAAATACACAGACAGCATACGACACGTAGAAACATTACATGAATTTAGGATAACGGTAACTTCACCTTGAAACGGTATGAACATACAGGAGAGTCAACAGTTTAACACCAACAACCATGATGCATTTCAACCAATAGTCATTCACTTTATCATCATAAAAAAATGTATTAGAAGTATTTGTCTGACATATCTAAGTGTGCATAGGAATGAAGGGTGTTAAATTTATTCATTGCCTTAATTACTTTCACTACGGAGGTTATGTTATTGCTTGTTGTGTTGTTTGTTAGTTTGTCTCTTAAGTAGCAACATAACTCAAAAAGCTATAGACAGATTTTGATGACATTTTCAGGAAATGTCCACAGTGGCACCAGGGACAAGTAATTAGATTTTGGGGGTGATCTGGATCACCATCTGGGGTGGGGTCTCCGAGTGCCTTTCTAGTTTCTGCCTTAGAACATTCCTGCAATTTGCTTCGCCTTAAATGTTTTAAAAATGCTTTCCCAAATTAAAATTAAAACTGTTTTGAGTAGAGACCTGGCAGAAGTCTCTTTGGAAAGAAAACACTCACACAAACAAGTGCGAAAATGTCAAAGTGCTATTATTACCAAGTAATACAGTTTTGAATACGCTGCAATTTGACATTTTATGTCCGCCTATTTAAAAAAAAAGAAAAAGCTCTAAAAGTGGCTTTAGAATGGAGAGGGGACCTGAAATACAGTGTGAGTCTAAAGCCTGAACTATTACCTTTATCCAAAACACATTTGATGGCAATAAAACAAAAAATGAGTTCTTTGCACATATTTTTCTAATTTAGGGTCAAGTGGTGCCAGAAGATGCACCCTCTCCAGGGTGAATGCATAACACATCACTGTTCCCCTCTGATTAAAAAAATAAATAATCCGAATCATTACTGTCACTTCTCTAACAAAAGCTCAACAGCCTACCTCTATGTTGTGTTTTGTATTAGTAGTGTGTTTTGAAACGTCAAAAGCATCTCTTACTTGTGCATAACTGTGTGTAATACTATAGTATTACAGCTGTGTTTGGATAAGCCCTTTTATACTCACCGTTTACAAGTCCAGTGATAAAGCCCAACCCATCATGTGATATATCTGTGTTTACAGCATTGGCTATTCGATACGTCAATCATCAGAATTCTGCACCGCAATTGGTTCGAATTACACACTAAAGAATGATGAACAGACTTTTCACCCATCAGCTATTGGGTGAAGTTTTGCCACGGTAGAAGGGGTAAACCGTCTCCTATTGGAACAAGTAAGGTGTCAATCAAAAGCCAATGCTTCCAGGCAAGTGCAGTGATATTTGTAGGCATTTGTCAACATATTAGCAGATGCGACGACAATGGGAAGCAAAAGCAGTAGAATACAGTACAGAAAAAAATTGTTTTACCGCGGTGGATTTTGCCTTTTTCTGGACCTCAGACTTGTCATTGACTTACTGTTTTGTTTGGAGAACTTTAATCAGACCCTTGTGGATGTAAAAAGACAGTGTTTGATCGAGATGGCTCAGTAAAAATGGGGGTGAGGGGACATGTATGTCCTCGATCGTCATATATTATTGGAATCTCAAGACTCTTAACTAACTCTTAGTTCAATTTATCTAAACACTGACTGTGGGTTTATTGCCATGTGAACCCATAAAAGCTTCATACAGAGCACTTGCAAAGTGCAGCATTAGATCACGTAACCTTATAATTAGATCATTTAGGAGTATAGGCAAAACTTGACACGTAACGTCACGTGCCCAAGCTCCCGTCGCCCAGCTTCTGGCTGGAGTACAAAAAGACTGATTACCCACGCTGGCCACCACTGTTATTAGCTGTCAGTTGTCAACAGACCGCGCTAAATAGCGGTGAAATCAAATCGAGTCCATATGTTTAACGCATCCAGCGCTGCAGGCTGCACAAATAGTCGAAAGAAGCTCAGTAATGCGGAATTTCATAGGTCTCCTGCTGATGAAATACGCCAAGGGCAATGATTAATAGCCATGAAGAGAGTTCTACTGGATGATCAATCTTAATCCTGGGAGCCAAAGTCACATGACAGAATAATCTGCTCAGTTCACTTCTTTGGGGGTATGTTGTGGTTTAATAAAATATAGCCTATATTATTTCATAGCAAGGTTTAAATTATTTAAAATAACCTGCCAGCATGCAAAGCTACATCAACTGCAAGCATAGTTAGCATGAAACACTAAGACATATATGGAATTGACAGAAACACTTTTACGACCATGAAACTGCTTTCTATAAAAGCTTATATATCAATGTAGATGTGTACCAAAACAATTTTGTTGTTAATCAGATAATTACAGGAAACAATAAAATTCAACGTGTGTATTTGGCCGCTCTAAAATAAACGCTCCTGTCAGAATTTTTCAACCTTCCGAAGAATCCAAGGCAGGCCAACTTGGAAAACAAACCACACATGCGACAGTATCAGTACCCCACAATGTAAGATTACTCTAACATGAGTGAATGGGTCAGAGCAACACTTCAGGCATGTTTTTAATGAGGGAAAGACAGGTTCTCAGGATATTAAGCTTCAGAAAGTCCATTTTGCATAATACCCCACCTTTAATATATACACTTTCTGCCTAAAATTGCCAGTGTGGCGCCCTCTTCAGGTTAAAAGTCTCCACTACATTTGAATTTGAATCAGAAATCGCTATTTGCTAAGCGGTTATTGTTGACGTAAGCCGTTATTTGTGATGTCAGCTGGACTGTGGGGTATAAAAGCAGCCAAGTTTCGGCCATGCATCCGTAGCGATTTGGAGTTGGAATAGCAAGCACCGTTTAGTGGGTTAGCAAATTTTTTTAACATAGCATTTAGTTAGAGTCTTGAGCATAGCTCCATCGTCGTTTGTGCCTGTGCCACTGCAGTAGCGCCACTGTCAAGATGTCAGTAACAGGCCAGACCACGCCCATCCCTCTCCGCCCGCGCGAGTTCGCTGGTCCACCAGGCAACGCCTCCTTTTGGTGCATTTTTCAAACAGGAAATGTGGGCGGAGTTAGACTCTGGGAGGGGGGTGACTTGCTTTTTAACTTAAAGCAGCATACAGCATCTCTGTACCCCACTGAAACGCAAAGCAGACTTACAGCAGAGTGAACCGGTTATTGCTATAAAAGGCTGTCCTCTCAATTTTATGTTAGCTCTTACTCATCAACATCAGCAGTTCGCCTTCGCTTTATTAAGAGACGACTACCTAATTGACCTAAAGAGTACTTAGCTGATGGTAATACAGTAGGTGCAACACTAATTAATAGCAGATCAGTGTATTAAACCAGAAGTGGTAAGATTTGCATAAACAAACAGGGTCCATTAGCCTCTGTTCAGCCCTAATCTTGTTAGTGATACGAGTGTTTCATCAACTCCCTTGATGCTTTCTGTCACCAATGAGAAGGCCGCTAATTGCTCATGCCAGCTTCTCAGGGGGATGGGTGATAATCTTGCTCAGACATTAAACATAGCTCCTAGAATCCAACCGACACTTCTTTAACATGAAACTTGTAACCAAAAATGTCTTCGGAGAGAAGCACTAGTGACATTTGAATTTACTTTAGGAGATAGAAATACAGGCGCTGCGCAGTGGTACAGTTGGTAGGACTGCTGCCTTGCAACAAGAAGGTCCATTGTTCGAATTCCGGCCTGGGCTCTTTCTGTTCATACTGTTCAAATTCATGTAAAATATATTGTGCTGTAGGGGGGGGGGGCAACACTCCTTCTGCACAAGGCTGGGGTCAATATTTGCTTTTACAGCATTCCACCTTTCATTTTCGTCAACTAAAATAACAAAACTATATACCCTGTATGATTTTTCGTAAACAACCTGTATTCACGGAAAAGACCACTCGGTGCTATCCTTGGGGACTTTATGCGTTGTTCTTTCAGCGTGTTTTGGCTGACAAAGAGAAATGCCTTGAAGATTTTTTCTTTTCTTTTTTTCCCCCCTGCCTGTCCAGAAACAAAGAGAAGAGAAAACACAGAGCACAAACCCATTTTCTCTCATTTTCATTGCGCAATTACACAGATAAAGCTTGGAGAATTGGAGTTTTCTCTCTTTGAAATGCAGGCTGAAATGGTGTTAAAAGAGAGCAAGGAGATTGTGAAAAATGGCTTATTGGTGCCATTTTTTTGGGGTTTGATATGCAAAGCTTTGTTTAGGGCTGCATAACACGATAAAAGCACACGTGGCATGTGTGTGTGTGTGTATGTCACTGTAAAAGAGGCCCAACCGTACTGTCAGTTTTTGTACAATATGTTTCTGGATATGTCAGGAGACTTCCTCCTGCTACAAAAGTTTAGACCTGGAGGTTGGCGTCAGAGATATCTATACTGGTTTAGCAAGGGGATTGTGAGGGTAGAAACGAAGAAATGTCTGAATGCCCAATTAGACAAGGGAATTGAGGACAGAGACATCCCCCTTCCACCCCCCGAGGTCCTCTCAATCGAGATTCAGAATTCTTCCAGCTGTTACTGAGACTCCTCTGTCTCCCTCCCCTGCAGGCTGGAGTAGCTCACTGATAGAAAAGCAACGGTGAAAACGAGGACGTTTCATTCCTTAGAGCGGACATATTAAAGGGGACATATTATGCAAATTTCACTTTTTTCATCCTTTTGTGATGCCATTTACTCTGCTGCTTACACGTGAATAGAAACCATACACCCATTTTGTTTTTGGCATTTTTTCCCATCAGAAATCTTGTGCTCCCACAAGCTGTTTTGAAAAAGTGCTTTCTTGTGATGTCAGCTGGACTGTGTGGTCTGGCCTGTTACTGACATCTTGACAGTGGCGCTACTGCAGTGGCACAGGCACAAACGACGATGGAGCTATCTATGCTCAAGACTCTAACTAAATGCTATGTAAAAAAAAAATTCTAAGCGTAATTTAAACATTCCGCCCCCCCCCCGCCTAGGGTTGACCGATGTCCCGCTTTGTGTGGGACAGTCCCGCATTTTCCTCACTTTTCACATGTCCCGCCAATTGAGACACTGTCCCACATTATTAACATAAGTGTTCGCGAAAACACGTCGGACAGTTAACAATGTAGGATAAAATCTTCCAGCGAGAAACGTAAAGTCGTCAAACATGTCGATTGACGTGTACTTCCTCTAACCTTGCAAATATATTGCCATTTAAAACATTTGTTTAAAAAAAAACCCAAGAAAACAGGTGTGTTGCATCCGACTGGTCTCCCGATCGATCTGTTCTCTCATTGCGAGCTAGCTCCCGGCCCACAACGGACTCTTCGCTTGTCCCCTTAGCAGCACCAGAACTTACCGGTCAAAGCTCAGAAACGTGTTCATTTGTATTTTATTACCTGCGCGGCATTATGGGATGAAGAAGCTCGACGTGTACAGCCAGTGGTTAACGCAGTTAAAGTTTCAGTTTATTTATTGTGTTATTAGTCTGTTTGGCGTTGTGGACTCACACCTGCCTGAGCTCCCTGGCACAACCCTCAGGATGAATCCACGATGTCATGATGTTTAAGACAAACTCTGACCATACTGTTTGCTCATCTGCTTCACATTTGAAGGTGTTCTGCGTTCAGAGATGGTATTCTGCCTATCATAGTTTAATTACATTTTCTTTTTTTAGCTACTTTTGCTCTTTCTATCACCCTGAACCAGTCTGCCAATTTTTGCTCCTTGCGATCCAAGCTCAGAAAGCTTGAGCTATTGCTTCCACAGTGTATTGACTCCGGGTTGTAGCTCTGTCACACAAAATCCTAATATAACGCATTGACGTTTCTGGTTTGCAATGTGACAAAATGTGTCAGTTGTTCTACAGGTATGAAAACGTTTGGCTCTTTATTAGCAAAGGAGCAGATTTTCTATTGTTGTACACCGGTTACAAGACCAGTTTTGACATGACCTAATCCTGCTAATCCTGCTGCGGAACCTGCAGAAGCAGAATCATACTTAAATTTCTGTTCAGAACACAACATTTGGGGCACACAGTTTTTTAAAAACAATACAGCTTTACTCAGCAAGCTTGTTGCTGCATAGTTTGCTGTCAAATGTGTATTTTGTTTCACTGCAGTATGAAAGAATTCTGGGACTTTTGGAACCCAGCATGCCTGTGAGTTGCTGTGAGGAGAATGCAATAGTCCTGTCAGGACGAGAAAGGAGTGTTCCTTAGGAAGAGATTTTCCATTTGTGTAAAAACTTGTTGAATCTCCTTGTGCATATGCATGAGATCTTTGCAGCTTCCACCCAGAGTCCACAAACATGCATGTTAGGTTAATTGACAAACCTTAAGTTGCCCTCAGGTATGATTGTATATATGCATACTTGTCTGTCCTGTGTGTCTTAGTGGGTTTACATACATTAAGTGAAAACCATATTATTGCCTTAGCCTGATTAAACTCGGACTTTTGAAATGCCTGTATACGTCTTAGTCCTGCTGAAGTCGAATCGAACTAGCCTGCTCCTAATCGAGTCAAGACAGAAAACCAAATTCCTCTGCATGTAAACAACATCCCAAGTTAGTCGAGCCAGGACTGGCCTGGGCGCTCCCCCTTCTGGAAACGGGAATAACGACAACACAGCAGTAACAACACGATCAGACAGTGCAGTACTTAGAAAATGTTCTGTGCCGCAGCGTTGTTGTCGTCCATTTCTTCGCTCATTAAACATTTCAAAAACACTGAGTATAATATTTGGTTCGAGGCGCAGATTATCAGTTAATCCCAAATTAAATTTACAGGTAAAAATGGTCAAAGTTTGCAGCAAGTTAAAAAGGTGAAGCTACTTGGACTCTGGCTTGATTGCTCACTATCATGGTCTGACCACATCAACAAAGTTGTCGCAAAGATGAGTAGAGCTGTTGCCGTGACACGTAAATGTGCACCGTTCCTAAACCCGCAGCTGCTTAGCCGTGTTGTTTGTACATTAGTTTTATGTCATTTGGATTACTGTTCAGCTGTATGGTCAACAGTGCCTAACGGTCTTAAAAAGTTACAGGTAGCACAAAACAAGGCTGCAAGACTGGTTCTTGGTTGTTCTTTAAGAACTAACACCACAGAAATGCAGGATTGTCTTTCTTAGTCGATGGTCAAGCAAAGACTCTCTGCTAATACACTATTATTTTTCTATAGAATTATTCACACCCAGACTCCTAAAATGCTTAATATTTACATCATTTTTCACTCAAATGTGCATTCCCAGCTAACAAGAGGGGCAAAGAGTCGACAGGGTACTTTACCTCAACCTGAGTCTGATTCGATGAAGAGGACTGTTTTCTTTTAGATTAACTGTGTTGTGGAACAATCTTCCAGCTGTGGTTTGTGATAATACTGGTAAATACAGTTTCAAAAAGAAACTAAGACTGGACTTGTATTCTAAACCATAGTATCTGTATCAGTTAAATGTGAGGGTTGTCACTTGCAATTAGGGTGTAGTTTTTATTCAGTTTTTGTTTTTTATGTCCACAGCATTTCATGTCGTATTGTTTTGTTTTTGCTTCGATAGCAAGTGTGTTAAATTTGTGTTTGTAATACTGTTCGGACCCCAGGAAGACTAGTCGTCATTTGTCCATCAGCTAATGGGGATCCTTTTAAATAAACAAATAAAATTGTGCACGTCCTGTTTTTACTCCGTCTGCTCCACTGCTGCCAGCTTTTGTTTACCATCTGTATGGCGCTATAGGCCAACCGGAAGAATGCCAACCTGAAAGGGCGCGCGTTGCCACCTAGCGACGCGGAGTCAAACGCGCTTCATTCAATAACTGGTTTCACTTACAGAACATGTAAACTCTGATAAAGGCTCCCAAGCTATTAACTCGATTACTGCCATAGCTTGATTTAGATGCTCATGTAAACGCACTGTCTGTGTCCCTGTGACCTGTTGTGGGTTTACCCCGACGTTTGCCCAATGACCAGTCGGGATAGGCCCCAGCCCATGGTAAATGGTTACTATATTCAAACAAACAAATGTTACGATATTCACCTGATTTTATAGCAGATTTCATAAAAGTCAAAACCGCAACTAAAACACGGTAATTTCTCGTGAAGAAACTAGAAAGAAGCCAAATGGCAGACAATTCCTAGACTCTGTATTATGAAAAAGTCTGTTTATTTTTTTGACTGTGATGATTTGGACTTCTTCAAAGAGTTATTCAGGTCATTATTGAAATATACTGGCTGCTTACAGTTTCGATACCTCACTTGGTAACTTTACGAGGCACCATTTTGAATAAAAGTCATCCCGAAAATAACTTGTAAAGAATAAAACACATAGCTCTGAGGTATTAGTCATGCAATATGAGTCACCGCTGAAAATATAGTAAGCATTTTTGCCTTGGTGTGAATCTTTTGACTCCAGGCAGTCACCCTGGCATTAGAACTGTCTGATTTTAAGATTTGACACAGGCGGTATCAGTAAGAAACACGTAGGTTTAATCCTAATATGCATTCTTTAAAAAGAGTTTGGTTATAGTACAGCCTGTCCACTGTTACTTAATGGTAAAAAAGGCTTATTTTGAGTAAGAATGGCATTATCTGAGGTTCCGTTTTTACATCCGTGCAGTCCTACTTTGGTCAAAAAAACCCCCAACTCTCTAAAGCCTCCAAATAGGATATTAGAGAAAAAGCTTGTAATTACAAAAGCTGTAATTTTTCTGTTTCCCAGCAGACCTGAGAGATTGTTGAGGCTTTTAAAGTCACATCTGACCATAGTTATTTCAAAAATAATCACAAGGCTGTTATTGTTTTTGAAATAAAGCAACGTTCAAATAGGGGAGGGCAGAGCTTCTCTCCAAGCGGCACAAAAAGTGAGAGCTCCTTGTGAAAAAGGAAAATCAGAGCATTGAAACAAGACTAAGCGAGAAAGCCTGTGGTTCTCCTTAAGTGGAACTAATGTAGATTTCGGCCTGAATATGTTCATGGCCACTCTCCAGTAACACTTGAGGGGCAGAACGGAAGGGTGGCACATGCTTATTTCCTTTAAGTGATCATGTTTCAAGGAGGATGTCGCAGCCGAGAAATGAGAAAAGAAAAAAAAAAACATCCTTACCTTTGAGGTCCAGGTTGCGGGCTCCATTGGAGTGCTGCGTTACGGTGCGTGAGTCGATCTTCAGCGTGTGTACATTGTTGGCATCCCGGGACACCACCACGTTGTGCCATTGATTGTCATTGAGTGGTTTGTCAGAGTTGCCCTTCATTAGTGACGGGCCGTTGCCGAGATCAAAGACATAGTGGACGTACCTGTGAGGACAGAAAACTGTAATTACGAGGCTAATCTTGGTATTTATGGCTTCGTCTATAACCAGAGATAGGTAGATCAGCCAAGAATTGTACTCAAGTAACTGTAGCACTACTTCAACAGATTTCTACTCAAAGTAAAAAGTAGCCGCCCAGATAATTACTCGACTAATAGTAAAACAGTATTTGGTAAAAACGCTACTTGAGTACTGAGTAACATCTTATTTAACATTGTTTTAAATGTCACCAGACAGACAAAAATATAATGTTATGGGTAAATACATCATAAATAACATCATTACAAAGTAACACATTTTAAGCAGAAAGTCTGGGGGGGGACGTATTTACTTTTTGCTTTCATACTGTACTGACCTAAAAGAGTCCCTCTCTCCTAACACTTTGTTCATATAAATGCAAATAACACACCCTTCTCTGAGTCAAATACGGCTCTCTTTTGTATTTCTGATTGAGATTACTGCTGCGCTTTTATTTAGTTTTTTGCTGTTGTTGTTTTTCTCACCTTCATCGGAATTCTTCTGTGCCACATATTGTCTTTGTGGCAGGAGCAGCTTAACAGCTTTTGTGCGCAACAATGCCGACAACAGACCACAAGAGACAGAAAGAGACAAAAGGAAACATGCCTTTCTTTGATAGTCTAATTAAAGAGCCCCTTTTATGACGGTACAATTCACAAACTTGGCCTATTTAACTCAACGCTAGTCTTTTTAGGGCCTCCAACAAATGTTGGCCGTCAAAGACAGAATGTTTAGCTCAAACCCTCGCTGGATTCAGCGTTCATCTCAGGTAGTTTGCTCAGCACGTCTCTTAGTAAATGAAGTAGAGTACCAAGAAGTCTTAAAGGAAAACTTCCAGTTATGTGCAGCTTTAGTTGAACAGAAAAGACTATCAAAGCCTAAACAGGTTGAGTGTATTCCATCCAACCAGCTATGTCTCCAAGCAGCAGAGTCTAGGTCTCTAATCATTGCTGTGTTTCTCCTATAACATGCAAAGCACTGGCTGCAAATCAAACTATGACTGACGAATCAAACCGTCTATATGGACTGACGCAATCAATGAGCTTATTGATCAGGGTATTTAATCGTGGTGTAACGGTACACAAACATCACGGCTCGGTACGTTTTCAGTACACTTTAATCAAGAAAAAACAAAATACAAATGTATGTATGACTTTTTTTTTCTTCCACTTTGATTAGCATTAAACAAAGAAACTTTTCTCATGAATTCCTTCCTTTCAATTCTTGAAATGAATTATACTTTGTTGTGTTTTATAACTTATAAAAGTTGAAGGGTATAGAACTGACTGGATATCTGATTGGATAAAAAAAATATATATATATAATGGCACAAGCAGACATAGCCAAAGTAGAAAACTGTAACCACTTGAAAACAGTAAGTGCCAATGTTTCGAAATGTTGAAATTATATTTTGTCCATATTTGAGAATAAAATATGCTTAAATAATTTCCCAGCTGTACTTAAATGCGGCATGGCCAGCTGTTGGGAAAATCTCTTCTCATCAACGAGGATTCTAGCAACTTGCGTTTTATACAAAATAAAGAGTTTGGGCTGATTGGATGCTACTGCTAGCCATGTGAACTTCAACTGGATTTTCTCTAGTATCAGTGACGTTTACATTCAGCTTGACATTGTTTCAAGTGAGTTACTCAATTCGGTGTAGAGCGTGTTATACACCTTATTGCTGTTGAAAGATGCGTTCGCTTACGAAATTCTGGTTTGATCCATCTTTTTTTTTTTTTTTTACTGTAGCTGCATGAGAAACTATTATTGTTCCCAAATTTTTGTGATAGAGTTAAGTGACAGCTGTCAGCTGTTGCTTTGGTTTAATTTTTTTTAAGTTGACACGAGAACAAAACAGAAAAGTTGCGCTGCAAATAATCCGAATAAGAATATATGTACCCTAGTATTTAAACATGGAAAAGGAAAAGGACAAAACTCTGTCTAAACATTACATCTTTGACACTAATGTTATTGCTAGCACTAAAAACACAGCAAACTGGCATGAAATACAGAATGAGTGCCTTTTAAAACAGAGAATAATTATGTTCATTTTCATTTTTACTCACTTAGGCTCTTCTCTAATTAAAGTGAGCGTTGAATAAATATCAGAACAAAAGAAGAGTTTAAGTGTTTAATTAACTGCTCTTAACTTCAGATGCTTAACTGCATTATACTCTGAAATAGTATTAACACCCCTTGAACTTTTTTTCACGTGTAGTCATGCTACAAGAAATAACTCAAATTAAATTTCTCAGGTTTTTGTGTGATAGACCCACACGGGAGTGCATAACTGTGAAGTGGAAGGAAGATTATTTGCATATTTTACCAATTTCTACAGCCCTCACAGTACAGCTGTATTTATACTGAGATTAAATTATACACACACAGCAGGGGCTTATTTACTATTTGTTTGAGTTCTGAAGGCAATTGATCACTCTGAATTTTATTCAGGGGTATCATACCAAAGCAAACAGACTACAAATGCATAGCAGACATTTTTTTGTTTTGTTTTTCAAAAGTATGGGAATAAAAACTTTTGAAAACCATGTATTGCTCTACAATTATGCACACATTTTTGTTGAATATGCATTACACAATAAAAAAATACTAAAATATACTTTTTTCTTGTTAATGGAAGTAAAAAAAGAGAGGATATTCTGGAAGTCAGCTGAACAGGAACTCACCCTTTCACCAGTTCCACAACTATAAAGTCGTTCCCATCTCCGGAGTTGAAGAGCATGAGGCCGTCCGGCGTGGTGGTTTTAAACTGAAAGAACAGGTGCATGGAGGCGTAGGCCTGCAAAGTGGCTAACGCTAAGTAGCTGCCTTTTGTCCGGAACGTCACAGGATCTGCGATGATGTGACGCATGCCAAAGCGGGCGTTCAGCTCGCAGTAGGAGATGTCGCCGTTTTTGCACTGGTCCAGATATGGCACACTGTTGAAAGTCAGGCCCTGCAGATGGCCGATGAAGTTCGAGGGCACCACGGAAATGAAGCGGCGCTCCGTCATGATGCCTGTCTCGATGTTGTGGAACTCAAGGCGTGTGTGGGCACCGGTCATCTGGCCTGGAAACACAGAATGATACTGTACATCAACTTCAGACTTGCAGTGAAGGGCAAATGTTTATACCCTCTTCCAGATTTCTTTTGGGGGCTTTTTTTATTTGTATTGTCAAACTTAAATACGTCAAACAATCTTTTGTATGTCAGAGAAAAATAACCAGAGGAAATACCAAAATGTAGTTTTTAAATAAATATTTTAAGTTTGAAAATGCATTGAAACCAACCTGGTACTGTCAGTATATCAAAAAGTGATCATCCTCTTGTTATACTGATGAAACACTTTTGTAGAGCTGAGTTCAGTTTCACTAGCCACAACATGGTCAAATTACTGCCAGTCGTGCCAAGAAATAATTTATTAGCGCCCCACTAACAACATGAAGTAGGCTAAAAGGTCTCAAAGAAAATAAGAAATTAAACAACAGAAGAGATCAAAGTAATTGATTTCTATCAATCTGCAAAGGGTTGCAAAGCCATTTCTAAAGCTTTGGGACTCCAATGATTATTGGTGGGCTGGCTGCACCTTTGCTGATCTCTACCAGCTGCATTTTACCAACTCACGTTGTGAATAAATCTTTCATTACAATTTGGACTCGCCGTTTGATTCTGCGTATGGGTAAAAACCTTTTTTATTTTTTTAAAGATTTTGTTATCAGTGCTCCTACCTAGTTCCAGTCCTGGGGTTCCGCTCTCCCTCTGCCAGCCCCAGGAGGGTCCTGCATTGAAACCCAAGCCTCCTTCATGCTTGGGGAGTGAGCAGGCCCCTCTTTTCACCTGATGAGGCGGGGTTTCCCCGGCTGGATGTGGCGCGTGGAAGGATCCCGTTATTCCAGCCAGATCCTCCCCAACCCTTTTGGTGCCCCGGCCGGCCAGGAGGAGGCAGTATATAGCCCCAGGACTAGTGCATATTTTTGTGGGAGTAGCTCACATTAGCTGCTCAAGGGAACACGGAGAGAACATGCAAACTCTACACAGAAAGGGCCTTTCGCCAACCCCACGCAGGGTGTGGGTGCTGATGATGCGGAGGAACAAACACACCCTCAGCACCCACGGCAGTAATTGAACCCGGGACCTTCTAGCTGTGAGGTGAGCCGCTCTACCAGCTGCGCCACCATGCTCCACAAAAAACTTTTTTATTTAAGTGATTAATTTTAGCTGAACTTTCCCTAACCTGATGAATATAATGAATCATTTCCATTTAATTTCCTTGGAATGTTGCTACTCACCGTTGCAGTTTATTTGAGTTTGCTGTACAAAAACAAAACATGGTCCACAGTCCCTGGTTTAAGTTATTTTCTCCATTCTTGTTTGACGAATCTAGCCGCAGAAAAGTCTCTCTATCTGGCTGCACTCAATCCGGCAAGGTTTGGCATGTTTTAATGTCGTGACCAGAGCTGGGTAGAGTAGCCAAAATTTGCACTCACGTAAAAGTAGAGCTACTTCAACATATCTTGACTCAAGTAAAGGTACAAAGTAGCCATCCAAGAAATTACTCAAGTACTGAGTATAACAGATCAGAACATTAGATCAGTTCAATTGGCACTGATTGCTTTGAAAATGATTTCATCAGACAGAATTAACACATACTTACATTATATATATATATATATATATATATATATATATATATATATATATATATATATATATATATATATATATATATATATATATATATATATATATACTGCGATGGACTGGCGACCTGTCCAGGGTGTACCCTGCCTCTCGCCCCTTGACCGCTGGAGATAGGCACCAGCCGCCCCGCAACCCTACATAGGATGGACGGGTATGGAAAATGGATGGATGGATATATATATATATATATATATATATATATATATATATATATAATAACTACAAAATAACACATTTGAAGCAGAAGAAACCCTTTTGTAATTCAGAATGATCAACATAAAACTTATGAATCTAATATTACCAAAAAGTAGTGTATATATGTTAGAACAGGGTAAGGTGCTTCCATGTTTACCGTTTCTTCAATTGATCTCCAAATGGCTCAGCAGATAGAAAACATTAACAGAAAAACAAAGCTTATGTACAAACAGGAGGTCTCACTTCAACATAAACTGTAGGTTTGTGTCCTTGTCCGGTGCATTTTTGGGTAAAACATGTTTGTCTTGATTCAGTGAAGTTATTCACGGTAGGAAGAGTATCCAGAAGTTATACTCCAGTAAAAAAATACTTCGTAATAATAGTACTTTAGTAATAGTAAAAAGGATGGTGCAGTAAAGCTACTACTAAAAGTATTTTTTTTCTAAAAAAAGTAAATGTAACTTGTTACTACCCACCTCTGCTCGTGACAACATAAAAAAAAACATATTAGTATGTTAAACATGGTAATAATATTATTGTTCGTATAGAAAGATTATTATTATTTTTTTTTAAGTTATGGCTCTACTTGCATTCTTTGTGCAATCAGATAAAAGGCCTCTCCGAACCAAACTGAATTTCAACACCAGCCCACCCCTGCCAGTGAAGCATGATGAGAGCCAGTATCCACAAAGGGAGAAACCATGGAACAGAGGCAAACCTTCCCAGGAGTTGCCATCCACAAGAAACCCAAAGCAGAATGCAAACCAATGCAGGCCTCGACCAACTCACTTAAGGTCAGTATTTGTGACTCAAGAACAAAAAACAGAGACTGAGCATAAAATTGCCTCCATGTGAGACTTTCAAGGCCAAAGCCGATGCTGACCAAAAAGAACAGAAAGACCTGTTTTACATTTGCCACAAAAAAAATCTCTTTATGATCTCCAAGACCTTTGGGAAACTGTTATGTAGACTGACATGATCAAAGTAGAGTAAAACTTACTGTTGAGGTCACAGTCGAGCGTGGTGGTGGTGGTAGTTTGATGGTCTGGGGCTGCTTTTGTAATTGTATGATTCGTCTTAATTGATGAAACCATAAATTGTCCTCTATAGCAGGAAACCATTTACAAAACAAATCTGCTTCTAAGTGTGAGCTTAAGCACACTTAGATTATGGAGCAGAACCCTGATCCAAAGCACACCAGCAAGTCCACCTCTGAATATCTCAAAAAAGTAAAAAACAAAATCAAAGTTTTAGAGTGGCCTAGTCAAAGTCTGGACCTAAAACTAATGGTTATTCCGTGCCTTTATCTTGAACATACCATTCATGTTTGAAAACCTGCCAATGTGGCTAAATATAAACAGTTTTTAACAGAACAAAAATGGAAGAATAGGCACGTTTCCACTATCGGAACTTCAGGACAATTAGACTGGACCTTCCCCATATGCGCGTTTGTCTCCACTTCATCGGGTCGGGCCAAAGGGGGCCGTTTTCGCGGGCCGTTTCGGGAACCAACTGAGTACCAGTATAGGGGTATGTACTCGGAATGACCCGATCGAGTCGCTCAGCAGGAGCTGTGGTTACGTCGAGCTGACTGGATGTAATTCAGAGGGAAATGAGTGGACGTCGGCAAACAACCGGCTTTGTAAAAATAAGAAGAGTTGCTGGCGAAAGCAGTTAATAACAACAGCAAACAGAAGCACAGCGACAAGCCTGTTATTCCTGCTCCTGTGGGCGCCTTTTTGCGCTGATCAGTGACGCTGCTCGCTGCTGAAACAGTCGTGATATGCCAATTGTCTTTAGCTGATTCCTTAAAGGACCGATTGTGTATGGAGGCACGGCGACTGAGAGGAGCAGGCCGACAGATTACCCCATCAGAAAAAGATCCGGTTAAATTACCCTGAAGTTCCGATAGTGAAAACGCACCTAATGTATAACATTTTATACATACATGTAATACTGAAAATTCTCTCCGTATGGAGTTTCAGGCCAACTGCAACACTAAAATGTTTTCGGTATTCAGCAAGCAAATTAATCAAGTTTTGTATGGAGACAGCTTCATAAAGTCAATATAACCCAATGAAAACTAGCTAATTAATTACTGTGCTTTATTTGTAAGCGCTAATCTCCTACTGACCAAATTAACATCTACCGATAAATATCTTTGTCTAATTATTTTGGAGTTAATTGCCTTTAGGAAATCCTAAATTGATTATGCTTGCTTTGTTTTCTTATTCTGTAAAGTATATTATCCGATCATAATGGAAAAAAAAAAATCTTATTATGGCGCTGTTATTCCACTGATTTGATAGTGTTTAAAAAGGATTTATGCAGTAATTAGTCATGGCAAGAGTTCTTTTAGAACTGACCTCCCTGATAAAGCCTGCTCAGTGCATGGAAGGACCACCAGGGGCTTTTACCGGAACCAGTCAGGACTTCACAGGGTCATTTCTTGCATGCCCACTTCATCTAGCTCGCACCATTTTCTCACCTGTCATTCTTTCACCCGGGGCCACAACACCTTGACTGTGCCCCTTCTCCTGACCTTTCATCCTTCTGCCGTTATCAATTACTCCTTTGTTCTCTCTTTACAGCAGTTTACCCATATGGAAGATGTGTGGGAAAAAAACCCAGAAACCCAAAACATTTTCTTTCATTCTGAAGTGCATGCATTTGATTTTTGATTATGTTGCAGTTAAATCGTCAAGTGCTGAAAGAATGAGACACAGTATGAGTCAATGTGCGATGCGTCAAAGGCTGTGATCGTAGAAGTGTCATGGAAGAGTTATTAAAATGTTGGCAAGGCTCTGACATTTAGTAAATACCACATTTTGGTTGTGTTATTAATACTCTTAAATATGACTTTTTACAACAGTGAAACAGGACTTCTGTGTCCCAAGCACGACCCACCTTCCACCGTGACATTATCCACGGACAGCTGCAGGCTCTTGCCTCTTCGCACCACCTTCACTGTGTGCCACTCGTTGTCATTCAGCTTCTGCCCCGCGAACAGTGTCTCAGGTCCTTTGCCTGTGGGTGGAGCAAATGTCGAGTTACAAACAGACGGTGGAAAGGATGTGCACCCTAACCCACACACTCCTCCGAACACACGCAAACACACGCATGCGCACAGGGTTCTCTCAAGGTAGGTGGTGTAAAGAAAACCTTCATGTTTGCAACAAGCATTCACATCTATCATACTTTAAGTGGGTTTTGATCAGATATGGAAAACTGAAAACATTAAATGACAATTTAACATCTCGAAAGATAAAACAGAGAAACAAACAAGGGCAAATGGAAATGCTTTGTTTCATCAAAAGCCATTTTGCATTGTTAGTCTTATGCTTAAGGTGCTGGTCACTTTAGGATCTTCCAGGCATTTCATATCTGACTCAAGACTCGTACTGACCATGAATCACCAATGATATATAAAAGAAAAACATTTCTATCTCTAATATTCACAAAGACTTCTCTGGCAAAATGTAGTTAGGATACTATATCGAATATCTTCCAGATGGAGGTTGCACAGAGCTGATCTTTCAGATCAAGGGTTTTAATCTGCCTTATTTAAAGTCAAGTAGTCCATTAGGCATCAGAACTCTATTCATTGGAAAAAGGGGATAAAATAAAGTTCCTCCCCCCCAATGAAGGTGTGGTCAAAATACCAGAGTCTGTTTGTCTGCCAAGTGTTCCGAGATATTTATTCAGTTGTATTTTACCTATAACACGAGCAGCCAAGTTCTGTTGATGAAGTTTGAATATGATTTGAAGCTTCTGAAAGGGTTGTCAAGAGATGTTTTCCTTAAGTGTTTTCTGCCTGAAATGGCTGTCAACTGATGATCGAGGTGCCCTAGATGAGTTTACCAGCTAAATGGTTGTTGGGGTTTCCTTTGGGAATAGGCCAGGATGAACTCATGCCAATTTGAGAATGAATTGACAAGTGTCTCCAAAAAGCTCACAAACGTGTTTTTACTCCAGATAAGATCCATTGTTATTTATATTTTCTGTGTTTTTGATGCCAAAACTGGTAAATACCAAAAATTATATCTTTTCAACTGAGCATTCATGTGAACTTGGTAAGTATGAACAGAGAGCGAGTGTTTGCTTAGTTTTTTGATCAGTTAATGTTAAATCATGTCATTTGCTCTTTTAAATGTAAAAATAAGTCAGTCAGCAGGACCTGGACACAAAAAATGTAACAGTTTTATTTGATAAGGAAGAGAAGACACTAAAGATCTTTGGAGGACTGATCCTGCCAACATAAAAAAAAATAAACGTTGAAGTAACATAACTAAATACATTTGGAAATAAGTAAATGAATGTGTAAATACATTTGGAAGTAAATAAATATTTGAGGAAATACAATTTAAAATGGCTATATAAATACATAAATGTGGAGCCATTGCCAATTTATAAGCCCATTTTATCCCTTCTTACTCAGTTTTCCTACAAATAAACAATTTCACGCGCGTACCTAAACCTTGCATATAAACAGAATGTGAATTACACCTCAAAAATGTGATGATACAAAACAAGGAGGTACTCCAAATGTGATAAGAGCTGAAAGTCTGTTTTGTGCAAGAATAGCTTGTAGGTGATGTGATTGCAAGAATAATTTGTGCACGCGTCGTGTTGACCGATTATATCTTCCATAATTGACTGTTTTCTTTTTTTAAATGGTGATGGAAAAATCTGAAGGCAATCCGTCATTTTGACAGATTGGTATTAGTTATCTGTTCAATTTCTTCGGATTGAATATACTTTAAATTGAAATAAAAAATAATAATACTGTTATCATTTGAAAATTGACAGGTAAAAATAGATTATGACCGGATTTGTTTTGACCCCGTCCGTCAAAATGACTCATGACTGGATATGACTCATTTCAATCCAGAAGCATGACACGCATTAGTTCTAAACAGGAAAACTTTTCGGAAACAATAAAAGTATGGTTTACAGAAGCACCTGCTTGTTTTGTATCAAATTTTCGAGGTGTAATTCGCATCCTGTTTATAGGCAAGGTTTGGGTACGCGCGTGAAAGTGTTTGTTTATTTGTTAGGAAAACTGAGTAAGAATGGATAAAATGGGCTTATAAACTGGCAATGGGTCCGACAGGCCTTAGTTTACCAAAGAGAAAACCGAGAACTGTCTAAAAGTGCCTCAAAAAGTGGAGGAGTTGAAGGGCAAGACAAACATTTGACAGCTCAATCCTCAAACTGCTCCTCTCGCTCTAATTCTCCCACTTCTGCCCTCCTCTGCTCTCTAACGTATCAATGCAACCAGTGGAGGACACCATTCCACGCTGCGGCAGATGGTGTCGCAGAGATGCTTATTAGAGGAATATTTGTATTAGCAGGGAACAGGCTATTTATACACTGCGAACAACAAAGCTCGATTGCATCAGCGACAGAGTGACAGTGCCAGGGAACGGCGGATTTTAATTAAAACAACAGTCATGGATCCATTCTCCAGCGCTGAATGAGAAGCTAATGTGATTTCCCACCAAAGGCCGAGGCGGCAGCTGGCAAACGCTTTAGCTGGAGTTTAAAGATTTAAAGAAGGCATAAAGAGGCAAATATAGGAAATGGCACTGAAAGGAAAAAAAATCATTCAACATATGGCTTTAGAAGCTGGAGGGCAAACATTAGTGCATGTGCAGAGTGTCATAGTGTTGAGGTGATGAAGGTAATCACTAATGAAAGAAAAGGAGAGGCATCTCATAAAAACCCATGCACTAAACAGAAACCTCCACTACAATGGCTACAGGGCACACAAAAATAGTGTATTGCTGGAGGATACCAGTCACTTCCACTAAGCATCTGTCTGTATTACCAATAGTGGGTTGGGAAGCGGTGCGGCAGTCTTGTTTCTCTTGTAAATAAAGACGTAAAGTCATAAGATTCTGGCTTTCTTGACTGTAATGATTTGTTGTTATGGATTAAATATTTCTAACTACAATCCATTACCAGGGTCGGTGGCTGTTTTCTGCTTGGTTAGCTGGCCAAAGCCTGAGAGTATTATAGTCGCTGCTTGAGTGGATGATATTGTACAGACTGACGATATATGATTATCCCTTTCCCACTTGGATGTGAAGGAATATAGTGTGTGTATGTGTGTGTGTGTGTGGGGCGGGGGGGGGGGGGGGGGGGGTGTGTCCCCGGCAGGCAAGAACACCTTCAACCCATTGGAAAATTGTTTTCCCATTCACTACTGTTACTTTTTTGTGGTATAATCTTTTTTTCCGAAGGGTTTTTTTTCACTCGCATGAAATCGAAAACAATGATGTTTCATCATACCTTAGGGGAAATGAATATATAGGAAAAAACAGAGCATTTCACTGCTCTAAATGTATAGAGTGGATGAAAGTAGCCAGCAGACAAGTTAAAGCTAATGTAAAAGACGGAACTGAAAAGGAAAGTAAACCTTAAAGGGTTCCAAGACAACATTTTTGACCACTGGAAACTGTTCTATGAGCCCCTAAATAGCATATGGAACTTTATTGGGGCTTAAAATGGCCCAGGAGCCCTGGTAACTGGCCAAATGCAACCCCATAATAAAGCCTTACTATCAAAGCACTGTTTTTCCTGCCCACTTATGAATATTAAATTTGCTATGTGCTGATTGGCCAGTTTACCCCGATTGCTCTATGGGGAGCCTAAGTCACTGCCATCTACTTAAGATCCATGGGTCCCCTACTGTCAAAAAAACTATTATTAATGAGTCTAAATGGAGCGTTAAAAGTTATTTTCTGATCCTGTTCCATTGATTTACCATAAGATATCCATAAATTTTAAAGACACATTTTGATGCCGGGAAAACGTTAGTTTTCGACAGGCAGCAAAAGCTACTTTAGGTTTTGTGTGAATCCACGTATTGGACTACAACTGAAGTAGAAGAAGAAAAATGGCATTGAGTTTAGCGAGCTTTGCATTCCTCTTCCAGGACGAAGGAAGGAGCATTAAATGTAAAAAAAAACACTTTAAACCACTATAAATAAAAGCACCACCATAAAGCATGCGGGACAAGCTCTACAAGGTCTATGTGAGTATCTCAAGAGCTAGGTAACGTTAACCAACGTGATGTCATAAATGCAACTACTGATTTGTAGTCTTTTTAATTACGAATCTTTTACAAGCAAATAAATCACAAATCATATAACAAACACACTCGAAACGCACATCATTACTAATCATTTAAATCAAGGTGCAGCATATGTGTGATTCAGGGCATAGGGCAAGGTGGGCCTGAAAATACCTTTAATCACTCCATTGACTTTCTTTCATTTATTTTACGATTAGGGGACCCATGGGCAGACCGGAAGGGGAGGATACTTATAGTGCGTTCACACCGAACACGTTTGAACAGTCATGGCATCAGGATCTCTACCTCACATCAGAAGCAGATTTGCGTCGCGTAAACGCCTCATTCGCAGATTCGTGCAAATGAGGCATTTTATGTGGTGCATTTTGTGCTTTGGCGCGTCACTAGCGTTTTTGCATCTGCCGCTGAAGTTGAAAAATCTGAACTTCGCGCCGCGTCAACCAATCAGGAGCCTGGTGAGGTGGTGTCACGTGATGCTGTGACCCAGTTCACAGGGTCAGGTCTGGCCAAAGCCATTCATTCAACATGGAGGAAAGACTCATCAACACTGTGGCTAATCACCCGGAGCTGTACGACACCAGCTGCTTTCTCTACAGAGACAGGAATAAAAAGGACCTTGCTTGGAGGAATGTAAGTGAGGAGTCAGGGCAACCTGGTAAGTTAATTTAATTTTTTCATTTCACAAGAAGGGAGACACTCTCTTCAAACGCTACATTGAAAGCTGCATTGACAGCTGCATTGACAGCTGCCATCTTGCAAACAGACCGTCTGGCACTTCTTCCAGCCACAAGTTGCGTATTTCCGGCTTGAAGCGCGTCAAAATATACCATTTTGACGCGCTTCAAATTAGCTTTGGACGTGCGTCAAGGTGTGAATGTTTAAGCATCCAACTTTGGCGTGCTCCGCATTTTTGACGCTTTGGTGTGAATGCACCGTTAGACTCCCCATGGCTGATAGAGTTAATAGTTCTGTAACCAACAGTTACATACTGCCGACGTTAAAGTGGGCAGGGACATGCATATTTAAAGCCGTGTGTCTACAGCTTATGATGCGTTATCAGAGCTTTGCCCACACTGGCCCATTTCTCCACGGCAATTACAAAAT
The DNA here is from genome assembly GCA_963556495.2 of Valencia hispanica. Classification (NCBI taxonomy): domain Eukaryota; kingdom Metazoa; phylum Chordata; class Actinopteri; order Cyprinodontiformes; family Valenciidae; genus Valencia; species Valencia hispanica. The sequence continues at coordinate 10,259,807 of OY747714.1, read as the reverse complement.
TATGAATTTGCATTGCAAAGCAGGTCGGAGACGGCACAGACTTTTGGGTGTGGTAAATTTGACAACCCGAACTGCCTGACTTAAACAACGTCAAGGTAAATGCGGTCTTGAAATCTAGGACCCCTATATAAATGTGAAAAAAAGTGCAACAAAACTTTTTTAAAAAGCACAGGGTAGCACAAATCAGTTGTGATGGCTATCCTTAAAAATTAAGCTAAAATATTATTGAGGCAACAGGTCACAGAAGAGCGAAGTTCTTTGCTGCCCAAATAGTTTCAGCCTTTATCATTAACCATAAGGACCAGCACTGTCAAACAGAGAGGTAACTCCTCCGCCTGCAGCAGAGTGTTGGATAGATGCTTACTTTATGGACTAAAAGCCAAGATTCCTTGCACTAAAACTGTAAGTGATAATTCTGTCAGAGCTGCTGACATTCATAATGTATACAGGGTCATTACAGACTCCAAGGAAAGCTGTAAATGCAACATAGTTTAAAGCGACATCACTGATGTGAGCTGCAGAGTTTCAACGCTGTAATAACAGGAGACGAGACGAGACAAGGCGCCTGTTGAGACTGCAAGTCAGTGTCCGACCATTTACTTGGGCTTATTTCAGCATTTACACTGAGACTGTAATGTAATCACTTCAAAATGTACAGGTATTTCATAAATAACCCTAAGGCAAGCAAGAAGAAATGGGAAAAGAGAAGGCTCCTGTTGAGATCACAAGGCAGTGTCTGACCATGAACTTGTGATCATTTCAAAGTAATTACACTGTGAAACTTTTACATTACCACTTCAAAATGTACAGATATTTCATAACTAAACCCCAGATAATATGAGAGGAGCAAAGACTCCCAGTCAGTGCCAATCATTACAGCACAAGACCTTTACACGATCACTTTAAGATTTAGAGATATTTCATAAATAATAAGTTAATAAAACTCATCCATTTAGATGTAATTTAAGCTTCAAATTAAGAATGGGGAGCCTAAGTCAAGCCCTTCTACTTCCGGTCCATGGGTCCCCCACTGCCAAGAGAAATGAATGAGGGTCAATGAGGATAAAAGTTATTTTCTGATCCTGTTTGAAATGCGCCATGGATTGAAGATATGATGTCCATGAATTGTGAAGACACATTTTGATGCAGAGAAAACGCAAATTTCCGACCAGCGGCAAAAGTTACTTTAGGTTTTGTGTAAAAACACTTAGTGGACTACAACTGAAGAAGAAGAAGGAGAAAAATGGCAGTGAGATTAGCCGGCTTCGCCTCCTTCCTCCAGGATGAAGGAAGGCGAATTAAACGTGGAGAAAACCACCATAAATGTGAAAAGTGGCAGCAATGCTGGGGGAGAAATAGTCGGTTGAGTGAGAGCCAGCATGTAGCTCCACAAGGTCTCGGTGAGTATTTTAAGTGCTAGCTAGTGCTAGGTAGCGTTGGCTCCGTGACGTCATATATGCGACTTCTGATTTGTAGGCATTTTAATTGCGAACTTTTACAATCAAATAAATTGCAAATCACTTGACAAACACAGTAGAAACACACCTCACTAGTTGTCATTTAAATTGAGGTACATCATACGTAAGACAAAGCGGAACAGAAAATAGCTTTTATCGCTCCATTGACTTCTATTCTTTTTTTTTCGGCCAGGGGATCCATGGGGCAACAGGAAGGGGAGGAGACTTAGGCTCCCCATAATAAACGGCGTGTCCTTTTGATTGACAGGTCTCAGATGAGCCATTAGCACTAGCGGTGGTGAAGGGAAGGTCTCACCCTCGGCCTCACCCATTTTGTTTCATTGAACTTGTCCATCAGTTGTGTCCGCTTGTTTTGATTAGAATTCACATAGTTTTAGTGAAAGTTATGGACCATCAAGGCTTCATGCTTTTATTTGACAAAATGATTGAATCTGCCTTGAAGGCAGAGGGGTAGCAGAGTCGCTCCACTGCGATTTCCTGGCTAAAAGCGCCAGTTAACCTCCGTTAGCTTCGGTTAGCTCCGGGTTAGCTCGCTTAGCAGTGGTGGGAACCGCCCACTGGGCTTCAATTTAGCTCTTTAGAAACCTAAGGGTGACGTCACGGAGGCTCCGTCCATCCTATATGTACAGTCTATGGTTTAAACCAGGGATGTCATACTCCAGTCCTCGAGGGCCGGTGTCCTGCAACTCTTAGATGAGTTCCTGGTCCAACACACCTGAATCAAATGGTTAAATTTCCTCCTCAGCAGGCAGTTAGGTTCCATTGGGTCCTGTTGATGACCAAATTATTTGATTCAGGTGTGTTGAAACAGAGACCTGTCTAAAAGTTTCAGGATACCGGCCCTTGAGGACTGGAGTTTGACACCTGTGGTTTAAACCCTCTCGTCAGGGGGCCCAGTGGCGCCAATTGTATGCCTTGCTCCTGTCAGTCTGCCCCAAGGGTAGCTGTGGCTACAATGTAGCTTATCACCATCAGTGTGTGAAAAGGTGAATAAACGAATGTAATGTGAAGCGCTTTGGGGTCGTTTAGACTAGTTAAAGCGCTATAAAAGCACAAGCCATTTACCATGATCCACTGTGTTGTCTTTTGATTTTATTTGTACCTCAGAAAATACACAGTTAAACTGAAATGCGGTGAAGCTTAAAATGTTACCGTTTTTCCCCCCTTTCCGACGTCAGGTGGCTTTAAGTAGATCTTGTAGATTTAAAATCTATTCTATCAGTTAAAGGTAAATGTTTTAATCCAAAATGCTTAGCATTCTCCCACCAGAACGACTTGCTCACCTCGTGTGTGCTGAAATCGTCATGCGTCAAGTCATGATCTTTCCTCATAGGAGTAAAGTCAACATGTTTGAACTTTTCTAAATATTTGTACACAGGCTTAAATTCAAGCCATTAATGAAATCAGTCATCAGTGGGTTCCTTAAAACCATGTATTGACAAAAGCAGCTGGTGTTTTATCTCCGTCAGTGGAGTGAAGTGAAGCCTTAAATCACTGCACAGGAAACCCTGCAAGCAAGTAAACCAAACATGTGCTACTCATGGTTCAACGAGCCACTAACCCTTTAATACAGCTCGGGGCATAGGGAATTATTCAATGCATATAACAGTACAGGGGAGCATTGTCTTTTCACAAAGGAGCTGGCAGCTATTAAATGCAATTAATTCTCATCATGCCAGTTACCGCCTCTCATTTTGTTTCAGGCATCAGCAGGGCAAAGAGCTACAGTCAGCTTTACAGAAGCCACCAATCTCCTCATCTGCTCTGCAGCTTTACGTCATTTTGTTCTCCAACCCCCCTCTCGCCCGCTGAAAATATGCCAAATGAGACCTGAAGAGACATCAACATTTCTTTACTAGTATACAAACAGATCGCTGTTTACTTTGATGGAGTGTGTCAGCACACCAAAAGTGTGAGGTGTGATCCTTGCAGGTACTTGCATAATTACGCGCTGCCATCCATCATTGGCTGCTGTGCTTTCTTTGTAAACAACTTGATTAATGCAACCGGATCAATGGAGCACGAGCCCTCAGCCAATGGCTCCAGGTCGGTGCCATCAGTCTCTATTCAGGCTGCGGAGGTTTCTCTGCAGCAGGGAGTGCTTGAGCACAGTTGCTCAATTATACTTTTTTTTTTTTTTACTCTAATCAAAACAACTTGAGAGTGGGAAGCTGATCATCAGTCTGCTGTGGGCTAATGATTAGCAACATTTCTAATGTGACAAATCAAGGAATAAAAATGTAAATTATCTCTTGACTCTCTCTTAGAGGAAATTGCACATAGATCCAGCAATCTCTCATTCAGGCGGGGAGGGGGAAGGGGAGGGGGATTTCCCAAGGTGTCTCCCAGCAAGTAAAGAAAGACTGTACCGTTCAAATTAAGAGTTTGCATGGGCATGTCATGGACAATGTTGTGCTCCAGTCACCATCTCTTGAGTCCAAGTCACATAAAATATATTATGATTGGAATTTTTAAAAAAGGCATTTGAAATGTTCTTTTTTTTTGGGAGTAATTTTATAGTTAAAAAAAAACAACTAGAATCTTGGGCAGTGGTACGGTGCGTTGGTGAACGTTGATTGAATACTCTTAAGTTATTTCTAAATAACTTAGAAAACCTACCAATCAGTTTGAATGAAATTGACCAATACCATGACAAGAACTTTCAGGCAGAATTTTGCCTCAGGCGTGTTGGGAACATTTATTATTGAGTATTATGGAGCATGTATACAACTGAAGCTGTCTCTATAACTTTGGAAGTGTGTGAATTAGGTAAAATTTACAACAAATTCCCACTTTGGCACACAAACCTTGATTTTATTTTATTTATTTATTTTTTGTAATTTGGTTAAGTGGTTTGCTTTATAATCATTTCCCCCTGGTTCAAATGTATCTAAAGAGTAAGACAATATCCATGCCTGTGATGAGTGTATCTAATCTTTTGATTTACTGTATATTCCTTCAAGCAAATCCCATCTCTGGACCGGGGTCTCCTCACAATGAAGCCAAACAGTGGCGCCCTGTTCAGAAACCACCTCTTCTGATTGCTGGACTGTTCTATCTGGGTTATTCAAGCAAATGTAGATAGAGAGAAGAGTTCGTTTGGGGTTGGAGATAGTGTAGGGTTAACTTTGTAAGTTAAAGTTTCAACGTTTCTTAGAAGCACCTGAACATGATTTGAGTCTCATACATGATGACTAAATACGCAAAATAACTCATAACAGCAAAAGTAGAAAGAAGAGTAGTATAGAGGAAGATCCTGGGGGGGGGCAAAAAGCGAACAGATGATGGTTAATACAATGGACCCCTGATATCCATGGGGGTAAGGGAACATGAATAGCTAAAATCCACAAATACTTGAAACCCCCTCTAAAAATGATTTTAACTGCTTACATTAATAGTTCAAACACCAAAAATAGCTTAATATGCTTTAATACGCACAGTGGAAACCATCTTGGCACTACAGCAGAAGCTAATAAACAGTTTTCCTTATCTCCGCTCCATACAGCCAATCAGTGCCAGGGGCAATGAATGCTGTTCCTGTATGGATTGCTTTGCAAATGCCAGCCAACTGCGTGTCAACTAGTTAACTATAGTCAACTATTGTGTCTAGGTATTTGAGCCACCCAAGCTGTGTTTTATTTCAATTTTTTTTTTTAAATGCTCAACGAAATTTTTTGGGGAATAGGCGGTTTTTCTGTGAATAACTTGGAGTTAAGTCCACTAGACGAGACGATTTACTCATAGCATATCCTGATTAGCAAGACCAACTTGTGCTGTAGCCAAAACAGAAACACATATTTTTTACAGTTTATAAGTTAAGGATTCATGGTGATGAATAAGGTATCATAGCTAGGTAATGAGTATTACCCCTGCTTTCCACCGGATAGGTAAGCAGCGCGTAGCATAACAGACGTGTTTCCACCTTACCTACAGGTTTCAGGCACGCATTGCTTTCAAATGCGTTCCACGCAGCTGGTCCCAGGATATCACGAAATTCACAGGAGAATTGGAATTGAATTGAAATAACGTAAATGCTAGTATACAGGAAAAAAAAAATTATCCTAGGGGGGAAAAATATTTTTTGTTAATAAGTATCATAAACTCCCACCCACTCCGAAAACTGCAGATAAATCCATCTATGCCTTCTTCTGTTTCACATTGAATTTGTAAAATTGAGGAATTCTCCACTTCAAGGATTAACCTCTTGTCGGCCATGATAAAAACCAACAAATTAGACCAACTGACCGGACCAACAAACCTGGTGTCACGGGTAATGACGTATATATATATATAAAAAAAATTTCATAGTTAACCAAATGGAAACCTGCAATCTTTTATTCTCAAATTTGCAGGACGCTTTAAACTACTCCCGTGTCTGATTTCCTGTCTGGCTCGATCTGAACCGCTGAACTTGACGTGTTTTGAAAGCGTAGCACTTAAGAAGAAGAAAAAGACACGACGTGTCAATTTAGGAACTTCTGGAACTCGTCTGATTCGCTGCCGGTGGAAACAAACCTATTGACTAACCCATTGACTTAACGGCAGCTATCAGCTGCATGTTATGCTTCACACACGTTACGCGCAGCTTACACATCCGGTGGAAAGCTGGGGTTATATAACTCCTATCTGTTAACTTTTCAACTAAAACACACTGTATAATCATGTTTTTGTGTTATTTAAATTATGTGTACAGCGATGCAAATAGTAATGTGTGACGTGTAATCTCTGACTAATCTTTAGGAAACATTGACATCTTTAAGCCATTGCTCTAAACTGGGCCCCAAAAAACATAGATTAAAAGGAGGAAAGCATAATATACAGTAACCTGGATATACCAAACTAAGGTCAAATAAGAAAATATGACAAAAGCAAATTCTAGTGGTATGTATTATGAACTATAGCTGTGATCGGTCAGTTTTTGCCACGGGTTGGCAATAAATAGATATTTTATATATATATATTACCTACTGCCCTTTTATCTGTAGCTAGCTAATGAGCTTTGTAAATCAGGTTATTAAACACATATCCTAGATTTTTGTGGCTTTCAGCTGGAAAGGACCAGAAGCTGGTGGGTGTTTCTCAGGTTTGCTGTCAGCTACGCACTGAAACCACATGGTTTTCTTGCTTCCTACGCTAGTGGGAGGTGTGTGCGTCTGTGTGCGCGCGCGAGTGAGAGCATGCTCTTCTGTTTCACCTTGCAGAGGAGAGAAATCCAAGCTGTGCTGAATAGACAGAGCTCCCACACACACAAACATACGGGCCTGCGTGTTCTCACCGCGCGGGCACAAGTCGGTGGTACTAGTAACACCACGGGGGGTGGAGATGGGTTCTGCGAGAACTATGAAATACTTCAGTTAGAATTTTAATTTAGGTCTGAGGTTATATCGCTAATGGTGGTGAGCGGGCTGAAAATGAGTTTAATGGGAGGACATATTGTGTTTGTGCCAGGATACAATGCAATGTCAGCACTGCTGACTTCCTGGCTAAGCAACAAGGATGGAGACGCAGCTGAAAATGTGTGTTGACTGTGTGTATGTGGGGGGTTAGATCAAAATGAGGAGGGGTATGGAAATTTTAAGTGAATGTGAGAAGCTGTTCTACCTGTGCCTTTATGAGGCAAACATTGAGATTAGTGGTTTTATTGCTGGGTTTCCTTTTTTTTTATGTTGGACTGAGGGTGCTGGTGTATAATGGTGTATGGGTGTGTTTTGCAGTTTTTATGCCAACCCTGTGCTCCCCGTCTCCTCTGCCATCTGTTCTCCTGGCGTGGCTCCTCAGTGTCGCTTACAAAGTAATGACACACATTTATACATTTCCATCAAACATCCAACACACACTTTCAGTTTTTGCTCCATGTTTCACTCTGTAGCAGTCATCTCCTTTTTCAGAGGATTCTCCGTACCCTCAAATGGCATGGTGGTGCTCTGAAAGCTCAATTATTCTACCAGATCCTGAATACGAGTCATGTCCCAGTTATGTCTGCAACTCTTTTGAATCTACTTGACTGGGTATTGATTGTTATCAACACTTTTAGAGTACACAAATGAACACATCGTACAAATCCTGTACATCCCGCTGCTGGTCTAAAAGGAAACTCTGACACACTGAAAATGATTTACCATAAAAAACTAAATATTATTTTTGAACATACTCAATGTTTCAGGGTGAAATGGCTCTAGTCTTTTTGAAAGAAAACACTCCCAGAACAGTGATAATATGTCCAAGTGCTATTGTTATCAAGTAATATGGTTTTTAATGCACTGGAAAATATGATATTAATTATCATTTTATACTTGATTGGCATGTATCATTGGAATCACAAGACTCTTAGCTTTCCAATGATATACAATATGTATGTGTATATATGTAAATATGTAAGTTCATAGGAGTTCGAAGTGATAAACATTTGAGAAAAATGCAAATGAGAATGTTACATTATTGAGCTGTTGAAATGCAATGTTGCTCAGAAATATGTTGCCAGAGATTGTATTATTTAGTGCAGAATTATGATAAACAAGGAATCCTAACATGTTGTGCAGTGCAGAAACCAAGTGAGCTATGATCTTAAAATGGCACTCCATCAAGAACTATCAATATTCGATTACTTATGTGGGATTAGTTTAAAAAAAGCAACCTTTGCCATGTGCAGACGGTACAGACATTTGTCAACAATAAGTCTAACAGAGAGGCTTTGTTAACCCATTAAAAAATATTGCATAATGTCTGCATTGATTTATAAGGAATAGTAAACATGACCATTGGTAATTTCACCTTTTGTTTTATTTGAAGACACAGCCTGTTCATTGCTGTTAGTCATGTCTTAACCAGCTAGACTGATTTATAAATGCATCAGTAAATTGGCTCCCAGCTGGAATAACTAAGTCACAAAAAGCATACATGTCATAAAATATTCATGCTGTAAGGATGTAAGAAAATGCTATATGCACCTACGTTTTTTAGAAATGGTGAACACTGAATGAAGTTATGGATGTTTCTGAGCTTAAACATGCTGGAAAATGTGGGTATACAGAAGAACATAACGTTATGTGTAGACCCTGCATATTTAATGCAGTTTCTTTCAAAATAAACTATTGAGGTTGTTTTTTGCCACACATAGTTTACTAAGCTTGACATTTTAACAGCCTACATAGTATATTTGCAACTCACCACCTTCCACAACATCCTTACACATTCCTTTATTTTATGTGGGATAAAAAACAAATATTAGCCTCCAAAGTGGGTTTTTTTCATCGCTGGCATTTAGGAAACACCGCGACTGAAAAAAACCTTCCAAACCTTCTCTCAAGGCCACATTTTATTTTGAAGAACACAATAAAATCAATTTAAACTTATTTCGTCAACCAACAAAATCTTCACACAATACTTCATTAATTCTGGTTTTACAATGAAGGCGAAGATAGCCGTTAGTTTTCTTCAGGCTTATATGTGCGAGATCTATTACAACCCTAAAGACCAAAACTAGGGATGTTCCAACCACAATTTTTTGTCTCAGAACCAATCTGACTCCGTTAAGAATCCCCAGCCATATTAAAGTAAAACAACCACTAACATTTAGGATGCTGAAGTTTACGGGATTGTCATGACAAGGACATAGGTTGACCCACTAAGAACTTCTGCAGGTCAGCCTTAATATGCTGCTCCAACACAGGGATGGGGTAGATTAAAATGTGATCATAAAGTACCTACAGATGCCAGATGAAGCATTCAGAGATGTATTATTTGTTTCTAAAGATACAGGTGACTCTGCAGACACATCTGTTGTATTCAAACTCACATAGGTCCTTCTGAGAATCCTTTAATGCTGATCACTTTGCTGTAATGCTAGGTTATTGTTAACATGTTTAAACTCAATTTTGATGGTCAAGTTCGTTGCGGTACCAGTTTTTTTTTTAGGAGGACAAAAAAAAAAAGAGTAGCGATCCTTCTCCGGGTAGGGGATGGGGAGTTTAAGTATCTCAGGGTCCTGTTCACGAATGAGGGAAAAATGGAGCGGAGATTGATAAGCGGATTGGTGCTGCGTCTGCAGTGGTGCGGGCGCTGTATCGGTCTGTCATGGTGAAGAGAGAGTGACCGAAAGAACGAGATCGCGGACAAAACCGACTGAAGTGAGTTTCTCCCGTAGAAATAGGGTGAGAAGCTCGGTCATCCACATTGAGAGGAGTCAGTTGAGGTGGCTCGGGCATCTGTTTAGGACGCCTCCCTGGTGAGGGCACGTCTTACCGGGAGGAGACCCAGAGGAAGACCCAGGACACGCTGGAAGGACTATGGTTATCGGTTGCCCTGGGAACGCCTTGGAATTTCCTCGGAGGAGTTGGCCTAAATGGCTGTGAAGAGGAAAATCTGGGTCTTTTAGCTCAACCTTCTGCCCCCGCGACCCGACCACTGATAAGCAGAAGACAATGGATGGATGGATAAAACGCTAACCTTCATTCTACTCCTTTTTAAGCTCAGAGCTTTGGCTGTGATAAAGTTTAATGACTAGTGTTTCAGCTGCTCTCAATACATCCTACCAGGACAGCTTGATATAGCTGACCACAATACAGGTGACGGAGCACACACACACACAAAAAAAACTGGAGCTACAACAATCTCTATTTCATTCTCAGTGTTAATTTCAAAATCTGCTCACATTGTAAGCATAATTTCACATCAAAACTCTTTGGTTTGCTTTAAATAGGCCGTAGCTCATTCCAATCCGATAGTCTGTGGGTGGGGTGTGAAAGCTCAGACAAACTCTGATGCTGACCAAACAAGCAAATTATTGTCTGCCAGAAAATGTGGGTTTCTGTTTGCTCGCAAGTGAACCCTGGTTGTAGAAAGTATACAATAGGAATGCAAAGGAACCATCAAACAAACCATAGAGAGCAAAGTGTATACAGAGCAAGATGGGGAAAATCTTGCTGCCTTACCTGCTGCTCACCTTGGGCAGCATTTTTTTTATATTATCCCAGATGAGCAGCTCTTGTAAGCGCGTAACATTATCTAGGTGGCTTGGTCTGCCTTTGTGATAGAGGACTAAATCAAAAGAATACTTTTTTGACATTACCTATCCACTCAAACAAAACAAAAAATTAACAAGCATGGCCTGTGATACCGTTTTACTGATTATGCAAATTATAATGGGCAGGAATTTAAAAAACAATTTGCCACACAAAATGCAGCCTCGGGCCCTGCTTGCGGTACACCAGACAAAATCACAGGCAGTACACTCATAACAGGCATTGGGAGCTGTGATTGATCAAGGGTTCAGAAAGATTTTATTTAACGAATGAGAACTGGTTCTAAAACACTTTACCTGGTAAAAGGTAATGGTTACATTCTGCACATACGGTCTTGATAAGGACCCCAAACCTATACGGTGGCCAAAAAAGTATTTGGCAGCCATTGATTGTGCAAGTTGCCCCACTTAAAAATATGAGAGAGGTCTGTAATTTTCATCATACGCACATTTCAGCTGTGAGAGACAGAATGTAAAAGAAAAGAAAATCCAGGAAATCATATTGTATGAATTTTAAAGACTTTTATTAGGTATAATGGTGCAGAAAATAAGTATTTAGCACCTACAAACAAGCAAGAATTCTGGCCCTCACAGACCTGTTACTTCGTCCGTAAGAAGATCTAGTATTCTCCACTCATTACATGGCACCTGTTTGAAATCATTGTCTGTATAAAATACACCTGTCCACACCATCAAACAGTCAGACTCCAACCTCCACCATGGCCAGAGACCATGACCAGAGAGCTCTCCAAAGACACCAGGGATAGGATTGTACACCTACACAAGACGGATGAGGCAATCTACAATATCCAAGCAGCTTGGTGAGACGAGATCAACTGTTGGAGCAATTATTCGAAAATTTTATAAATACAAGATCTGAAAATCTCCCTTAACCTGGGGCTCCATGCAAGATCTTACCTTGTGGGATACACATGACCTTGAGGACGGTGAGGAAACAGCCCAGAACAACATTGGGGGAACTTGTCAATGACCTGAAGTGAGCTGGGACCACAGTAACATCATGTATCAGTATCATCATGGATTAAAAATCTTTCAGCACTCGAAAGGTCCCCCTGCTTAAGCCAGCCCATGTCCAAGGCTGTCTAAAGTTTGCCAGAGACCACCTGGATGATCAAGAGGAGGATGAGAGAATGACATATGATCAGATGAGACCAAAATAGAACTCTTTGGTATAAATATTATTTGCTGTGTTTGGAGGGGGAAGAATGCTGAGTTGTATCCCAAGAACACCATACCCACTGTGAAGTATTGGCGTGGAAACATTATGCTTTGGGGATGCTTTTTTCTGCAAAAGGGACAGGAAGACTTATCTGTATTATAGAAAAGATTAATGGGGACATGTATCATGATATTTGTGACCAATAGCTCCTTCCATCAGTGAGAGCATTGAAGATGAAATGTGGTTAGATCTTCCAGCAGGACAATGATCCCAAACACACCGCCCGGGCAATAAAAAAAATGGCTGTGTAAAAAGCATTTTAAGGTTCTGGAGTGGCCTAGCTAGTCTCCAGACCTCAATCCAATAGAGAATCTGTGTTGCCCAGTGACAGCTCCAAAACATCACAGCTCTAGAGAAGACCTGCATGGAAGAATGGGCCAAAATACCAGCTACAGAGTGTGAAAACCTGGGGAAGACCTACAGGAAACGTTTGACATCTGTCATTGCCAACCAAGGTTACATTATTAAGTATTAAGGTGAACTTTTGTTATTGACCAAATATTTATTGTCTGCACCATACAAATAAATTCTTTAAAAAACATACAATGTGATTTCCTGGGTTTATTTTTTTACATTTTCTGTCACAGTTGAAGTGTGCCTATGAGTAAAATTACACAATTGGTGGCTGACAAAAAATGGTTTCCCCCACTGTAGTTGAGATCAGATCAGCACTTCCCCTACCAAAACCAAACAAAGCCAATCATTTACAATGGAGAAGAGCAGTTGTGCAACTTGAGAAGTGGGAACAGTCTCTACCCAAAACACACACACTAACACACTACCCTACCTGAATTTCTGAAGTGTTTTAAAGACAGCAATTCAGGAAACACTTGGAAGCCACGCCTTGCTAAGCACCAGGTACAATGCCTTTTTTCCCCCCTTATGCTCATCTCCATATGAGTTCCCCTCTGTGACACCTCGGTCTAGAGCAGATGGGATGGTTCAGCATGGCATCACACCAGTCGACACAGTGGCATGTCAAACAGGCCTTCTCAGGCCTGGCCATGCCAAGACCAACCATGCTGTACCGCCACATGGGAATAATGTGTGCCGAGATCACACTGGATAGGCTGACAGAGCGGCTAACATGGCCTGCTTTTCCTGCAAATCAGAACAAATAGACAGGAATGCCAGGGTATTTATGTGCAAGTCCCAAAGTACACACTGACAAGCACGGCAATTACTATTTACCGGAGTGTGGTCAATGCTGTAGAGTTGCACAATCCAAGCATCATTGCACACACTCAAATAGAAGAACATCAACGCACAAACACACTCACAAGTGTGAACAATCCTTTCCCCCAGACAGGCACCATGCACCAACAGACACAGATGAGCTACCTTACCCATCCCACAGCTATAAAAGGCACAGCCGCGTGATCCTATGCCACACTCAGAACGGCTGGCATTTGCTTTCTTTCACACAAACACTCACTCACTCTCACAGACACACATGCACACCCTCCCGTCTGTCCTCTGCAGACGGTGATGATGGCCTGTGTTTGGGAGGTTAATAGCTGTTTGCTCCTCACAACCTTCACACTTGATTACTCAAGTCGGCTGCTGTCTGGACGGCAGGGCCAGAAGCTCCGCAAAACAAAGGCCACCTCGCCACTGCTTACACACGTAGTGTTCATTAGAAGACCAAGGCATGATTTAGAGCGGCGTTTGAAGAATAATTAAAGGCACTGTATCCCTAAAAAATGTAAATAGGGATTTAGAAACGTCAGTCAATGTAGGAGCAACCTCCAACATTCCTTTTGTCACGTTTTTTAAAACAGAATGCAACAAGGGAAATGATTCATTACTGCAAGAAAAAAAATCAGACAAAAGTACAGAGTGTCTTTTCAAAAAGAAATATTTAAATGCAGGCCACAAAGCTTGGCAATCAGGTTTTAAATAATTCAGAAGGGCTTTGAACTACACACAAGCATCTGACTTTCATTTCAGTGAGGTAATGCTCTAATCCAAATATAATTTGGGGGAATGACTATAAAGTGTAAGAAATTGTACATGCCCCGTAGTGGTGGAGTTTATAGAGCAGGTGCAGAAACTTCAAACACTGTGTCTATCTCACAGGGCCCAGCCAGTGGTCCCTTCTCAGTGCAGACGAATGTTTGAGGATTCATTAAGGAAGTATGTAGATCTGATGTGCAGGCTTATCTTTAAAACAAACATGTTTACAGTGTATAACTCCATGATATAGAAACACATGTGATAAGTCACTACAAGGACATTACTCTAATTTGATGAATCTATAACTAATAAGTCAAGGACTAAAAGGAAATATTAATCTTGGTTATTAAGCAAATATTTTTTTGTCTTTTTACGTCATCAGACTAATGATAAACTCCTCTAAAAATGATACTGCTACCACAGCATGAAGATTTCACAGCAAAAAATGCAAAGCCTGGCATTTGATCAATCGTGTTTTTTGTTACTATGGTTGTTTTATTTTATTTCTTCTGATTATTGCTGCCATAACGTTTTCGAACGTGTAATACTCAAAGAACGGTTTGAATTCTTGTAGATCTCCATTCCAATCATTGCATTCAGCAGACATTTGCCCCCAAAAAGTAAATATTTTGTGGGAGTCTGTTTTGGAGTTTATTATACTTCAGACCAGAGGTCGCTCTAGACATGTTTGTCGTCCATCATTTTGATCGACGGAGTCAAAAAAATCCGGTCATAATCTATTTTTACCTGTGAAATTTTAAAATAACATTCAATAGTATTCATTTACTTTATTGATTTTAAATTATATTCAATCCGAACAAGCTGAACAGAGAACTACATGTAAAACATTTCTCCAATTGAAGTCATCAGAAGTCGGAAAGAGGTGTTTCCTGACTCGCAAGCTATCACTTCAGCATGCTCCAGTGGTTGGCACAACACCGCTCTCTTGGTAGTGACGGACTCAGTAACTCCTCAATGCGCTGTCAGCTCCCGTTTAACGAGATTAATTGAAAACAGTGTCCAGGTCTGAGATGATGCTCAGATGCCCTCATGGGAATCTTAAAAAATTTTTTATTTAGTTACCTGTGAACTGTGCAAATGCGCAGATTTTTTTCAACTTTATGCACAAAGTGTTCAGGGGTGTGAATACTAATCTGTCAAAATGACTGAAGACCTTTAGATTTAGATTTTTCAGTCTCCGTTTAAATATAAATAAATATGGAAAATATTCGGTTAGCGCGAGCCCTGCTTCAGACTTATTCCATTCTACTAAGTTAAACCATACCGCCCAGAAATTAACACTACATCAACATAAAGCAACCAATGTCACAGTGTGAACATAGGGACTGATCACTGGATGTGACAGAGAGCTCTTTTTGTGTAATTTTATGACTGTTTATGATTCCTGATCCCTGATCGACGGATTAAAACTTGCAGATTGGATATAACATGGGTCCCGCCAGTAGATCATCACTGTGATAAAGAATTCAGTATGTGTTTTGGGAGAAACAAACTCAAATATCATAATACATGCTCTTGTGGCACACCTTTGTGTATAAAATATTTCAATGTCGTTTAAAAGAACGTATGTGAATCTTAAACTTTAAAAGACTTGCAAAATTTAGTTTCAAAAAGAATAACAAAAATCTACTTTTTTTAAGTAAATGGATCTCTATTGGGGCTGGTAAGATTACATTGACCCCAGATGTCATTAAGAACCCAAGTGATCCACACATACAAACAAATCAGCACCAATGTGTTTTTCAACCATAAGTAAAGAAAATAAATATTGAAAAAGTGAAGAAAAGAACATGCAACAAAGGCATAGAAATCCAAGAAACCAACAGACACCTGTCAGTATTTTGAAAAAAGAATTCGCTATCAGTGCAAATCAGTTCATATAAATATCCACTGGTTTAGTCCCAATTGTTTTTTATTTATCTAAGTACTGTACAAGAAATATCCTATGAAGTATCCTAAGAAGTCAAGATCTTTACAACCTTAGCAGCCTTATGTTCTGGGTGCTTTTGAGCATATTACAGAGGCAGACCTTAAATAATTGAAGTAAAGATGAATGGAAAACAATAGTGAGATAGTGTTAAGGGATAAGCGTACGATGAAACCAGAGTGAATTTTTCATCAGGCCGATGATCCCAGACACTCAACCGAGAAAAGTCTAAAATAAGTTCAAAGAAAGAAAAATAAAGCTGCAAGAATGGTCACCGATTTAAAGGGTTGCCTTCCTTTAAGACTGAAAATGCATCAAATTAGTTTCTCCATATAAGAAACATCTTGAAGCTGTCATTACCAAAAAGGCATTTTTACCAAATATCAAGCAAAGGACAGTTCTTTCCTGTGCGTCCCCTATACCGCACATAGCATCATCTATAGAGTTATTTCTGATTATTTATCTGCATGGCTGGATTAATTGGGTTGTTACTGACATTTCGTGTCCAATTCATATCAATCAATCCATTAAAAAGATATTTAGGCAAAACTTTGAAGTATTCATTACTTAATTTCTTACATATATATTATTGAATACTTTAAAATTTTTCAATTGGACTGTACTAACAGCAGTCATGCAAGTAAGTCATTCTTCTGTGTTTCTTTTTTTGTTTGTTTTTGTTTTAAGAATTAAAACTACGGCAGCTGAAAAGATGTTAACTGACTGACTATGTTTTCTGATAATGGCCTGATATGGTTAATGAGTTTGCTTGCAATTAAATGGATCCTTGCTGAATCCTTGGTTTGCAACAGAAAACAGAGAGGAAGCTGTTGAATTTGATTGCTCAGTCCTAGAGCTGAACAGGTGTCCTTGTTAAGTGAAAATGATAAACAGGCCCTTAGAATTTAAATAGCTTCTTTATTGTGCTCCGCTTCAGTAAGTACGCTTGTTCAGCATGCCTATGCACTGCAACAGTTACAGTTACTATCACGGCACCTTGTATAATTTTTTTAATTTAAACAAAGGATTTCTGAACAACTAGACAGACTAGTCGTGGAAAAACCTATTGTGAGGTTATTGTTCCTGTTCTTTTACTTACTGTCAGTTCGGTTTCTTGAGCTCTATATTCTGTTAATTATGACCACAGGCACATTATTTTAATTAGATTCTTCAAACATCATGAGATTTTATTCAAAATGTTTACAGTGCATACTCGTGTAATCAGAACACCACATACAGTTGAACGATAGGGTAATTTTAATTGACCACAATGTTGTGCATTGCCATTTGATAAATGGAACATAAAGGACCGTTTTTTGTTTTGTTTTTTACAAAATTGAAACTTTACAAGGTAGGTTATGGTAATGCAATAGACAGATACAACAAAAACTGTTCCTAATAAGCTCCAAACCTCAGGTGATTCATCTATGTGATGCCGTGATTTCATTTATAGAGGTAGAAATATGCAAATGAAGCCTTTTTCAGAAATCTGAGAGCGTGCCAATTTCATGATTCATGATTTGTAACCATGTTAACGGCCTTACTGACTAACAGTGACTATTGAAAAGAATGAAACATATTTTTTGGAGGGTGTTTTTTTCCCCTGAACTTTACAGACCAATACCTAACAGCCCTGGTAAGCATAAAACAAACAAAAAAACTATTTTTAAAAACGGCTTTTCATGGTTTCAGTAAGCTGTCTGACCGAAATGCACGAAACTCTCTGGAGACGAAAATCAGATTTAAAAGTTTAATGAAGATTAAGATTAGGTGGAGGTGAATGGATCTGGAACAGTGGCTGCTGGGGAACTGCTGGAAACCGTCAGCTGGATCTCCGTAACGGTGGAGAGCATGAGCGATGATCTTGGAAATGGAATCGCCAGGGAGGAGTGAGTGGAGCCTTTGGTCTTCCAGAAGATGTTGTGACAATGATCCGAGGGCCGGGTGTGAGCTGGAAGGTGAGTGCATTGTCTTGAAAGATTTCAATGAGGAATAACTGAGTTTGTCTTACGGGTTTGTCGTAGGAAGGCGGACAGGAGGTACGCCATAGATGGAACTTGAAAGGCGGAACTTCGAGGAGTGAGTGGAACAGAGCAGGAGGAGGATGATTGCCCTGAGGAAGCTGGGAGCCAGTCGTGGAGCTAGAACCAAGAGAGGAATCTTAAAGGTGAATATTTATTTTGAGCAAAGCATCTCAGGAATGGAAACCAGGGAAGCGAGGAACCTCCAAGGAAAATGAAAAAAGGTGAGTTTCTGACTCGTCTCTGGGTCAGGGTCTATCTCAGAGGAGTTCAAGCATCTTGGTATCTTTCTCGTTTACAACTAATGGTAGGATGGATATTGGTGTCTTGTCTGCTGTAATGAAGGACCTGCTTCGGTATGTCACGACATACAAACCTGAGGCTCTCGTCTAAAGGTTTGATCATGAGAGATCATTGGCAAAAGAACGAGATTCTAGTGTGTATAATTAGATTTGTAGTAGGACTCAGCCTTGGAGATACTTCAGGAGCTGAATTATTGAGGGTGGGGGCAGCTGGAAGTAGAGCTGGAGGTGCTCCACATCTTAAGACAGGTGATACGACAAGTCTATGCATATGTCCAGATTGCCTTCTGCGTGCCAATGGAGGTTTTGTGGAACAATCCCACATAAAACCAAAGGCTGGGGACAGAATTAACTAAA
Source organism: Valencia hispanica (assembly GCA_963556495.2). NCBI lineage: Eukaryota > Metazoa > Chordata > Actinopteri > Cyprinodontiformes > Valenciidae > Valencia > Valencia hispanica. The sequence goes on along the minus strand of OY747714.1, from coordinate 10,241,486 downwards.
TATTGTATATAGTCCAGGAACAACTAATGTTTCTTGTTCCTGGATTATATATCTATCATATTATGTTATGTTATGGACTTCCGTACTTCTTCTCATTGATATGGTCAACATTTGTTCTGATGATAATGCCATTTTGCAGGTGTATCGCTGCAGATCTAATGAAAAGCTGACAAACATTTATCACATTTCTGTCAGTCTATCTTATTTTTAAATGCATTTCCATTCCTCTTTCTTATTCAGACTTCACATCTATCAAGTTGGTCTCCTCTGTCTTGTCCTTTTCTTACTTTACTGTAGGTGTTTTACCCCTGAGAGCCCTATAGAAGGGATCTGTCAGTCAGTTGAGGATGTTGGTGCTTGCTGGGGTTCCATGTGGTTGGGATGGTAAAGGAGGTGCTCAAGAGAGAAGAAAAATAAGAAGCAGGGAGGGAAGAGGCAAGCAGACTGTGGCCCCCGGCCATGATTATCTACGCCTACCGCTCTGACCCTCTGTGCCAATTACAGAGATAAGGCAGTTTGTTGTTGTGTGTTCTCAAGTGTTGCTTGCGCTACAGGAGAATGTATATTTGATGCCTGCTTGCAGACACGACATTTGTATTCTGGTATTTGTCAGAAGCCATGCAATCTTTCTTTTCCAGTGTACTTTCTGGGCTGTGTGTGTGGTGGTGGTGGGGTGGGGGGTTGGTTGCTGTGGTTCTTTACCATGACGAGACAAATGCTGTTGATAGCGTCTCGAATTGCAGATGTCCACCAAAGGAATACATATTCATCCCAGGGACTTACTGACAAGACTGATTGCTTTTCCAGGATTAGGACCAGGAAGCTGACGTTTCACAGAGTTCCTCCTGGTGGTTCAGAGACAGACAACGCCCTTCATCCCGTTCTCACTGCAGTCTCATCCATTTCTCTCACCCACAGTCTATTTTCTTCTTTTTTTAACTCTGCTTCAATCTCTAGAGAAGGATATTGAGGGGATGCTGATTCATGATTTAAACAGCATTTTACAGCTTGTTGTGGCATAAGGGTTTAATCCCATGGGACAGTCATCAGTCCTGCAAGGCAGCATGAGTCTTGACAGTTCCAGGCTGCTGCCGGTTCTCTCATTAGAGTCCCTGTAATGAGTCCACATCGGAACTGTCGCTAGTGCCACTAAAAGACCCAAAGGAGGCAGACTGATTACGGTGTGAAGCAATGCTCCTAACACGGGCACATACAACAAATCCCCAGCACTCTCCAATTTAAGAGCTGATCAAGCTCAACTCTTCAGGTTGAAGAAATAATTATGCTGTCAAATATGACTCGCAAAACTGAGACGGAAACTAAGTGTAGCGTTAATGTTAATGTGCAGCATGTATTTCTTTTTAATAGGAATCAAACTGATGACAGTATTTACAGTCGGGAAATTAGCATCTTTACTGTTATCACGAAATAACTACCTTATCTGTCGCTCAAAAGTTTTCTATTGTTATCCTATGAAAGGACAGTGGCCATAAAACCAGCTATACAAAGCAACTATAGCTCTGTTAAGTTGGATGGTAAGCCCTAAATAACTTTGTGGTGAGTTTGAGGTGATTGTGTACAGACAGGGAGAGCAACTGGGTCAATTGTCCTGGGCGTATGGTAGAGGGGGCAGGGGGGAGACAACTGAGGCCTCCAACCATCAAATTATAACCAAGAATATAATTGTTTTTGAAATAATCCTGCTGAAAAACAAAACTAAACTAGAGGAAATAATTAATGGGGACATATTATGCCCCTTTTTAAACAAGTATAATAGACCACTTCGCCAGCGTTTGGAAGTGAATGTCTCAGAGTGGTAGGTTTTGTCGAGTAGATTTTCAAGTAACTATGCATAATTCCTAAAGTTGACTGTGATAACACTATCCATCCATCCATTATCTATACCCGTCCATCCTCTGCAGGGTTGCAGGGTTGGGATCCTCTCCAGACGTCATGGGGCGACAGGCGGGGTACACCCTGGACAGGTCGTCAGTCCATCACAGGGCAACATACAGGACAAACAACCATGCATGCACACACTCATACCTAAGGGCCATTTAAAAAAAGACAAATTAACCTAACAGTCATGTTTTTGGACTGTGGGAGGAAGCCCGGAGTACCCGGAGAAAACGCATGCACAGGGAGAACATGCAAACTCCATGCAGAAAGACTCCAGGCAGTAACAACACTAGAGTTACTAATATTCTACAACCATAACTTGGTATATTATTGGTATCGAAGCCTTTTAATGGGAATTGCATATTTTAGAGAGCTTTGATGTGCAGCATTGACGATGGATATGATTAGTACTGTTTTGTGTAGCCATGGTAATGGGAATCCTGTTACCACATCAGTTCGTTTCCAAAACCTTATAGTTTTTATCTTAATAAAAGTTCTTAAAGTAGTGGTCCACAACCTCCCCAGCACCAGCACAAAAGAGGTTTTGACCATTGACAAGTCTTCAATGCAGTCCTCCATGGTTCGATTCCCAACACTGAAACCTTTGCTGCATGCCCCCCTTCTCTCTACCTATTTATTGTCTGTTTATTGTCACTAGGGCCAAAAAAAAGTTAGTTTCTCTGTTTGCTTGCTTCGGAGTGGTGAGAACTCGCCACGTAGTAAAGTCAATCTAGAGTAAAGTAGCACAACCATTACGGTTCACCGGATTTCTAAACTTTAGAAGATGGAGCTGCTTCAATCCCTATTATTGAAAGACAGAGGTAGCTGAGTCTGTTAGCACTGTCAGATCAAATGATGGGAGAAGTGGAGTTATAATCTGTAGATGACATTGGAGGTTTAGAGGTGCATTGCTCACTGGACAGTTGCGGTAACCGAGATGATGAGGTGGTTATGTTTCTTTTGTACTAAACTGAGAGAGCGGCTATCTGACCCGGAGCAGAGAGACAGATTCAGGCTCTGTCTCTACCTGAGGCTGGAGGTTACGGCCCAACAAAAGAGTTAATGAGCTGTTCTTCCTAGAGGCTCGAGTTTCCAACAAACCGCACCTTAAAGACTGCTAAAGGTTCAGAGCATATCTTCAAATATAAACATGTCACACCAGTAGCAGTATAAAATATGAAAAGATTTCATCTACCCAGCATATAAGGTACGGAAACACAATTCAAGAAATTAAAAGGTGGCAAATTAATATTATATATTGGCATTTTTATTATTTTATTTCCTCTACTACAGTACTTTGGGAAATTATATAAACTGCTGCTATATCTCCCTAGGTACACTCTATCATCTGATTGGTTAATCTGCAAACTATCTCAGCTGCAAATAAATCATATTTTCTATAGTAGTTTTAGCACTACTGATTGATCTAGATTTGTAAGGCCTGAGAAATCAAATAAATTCATAGTTTGTGGACTTTGACATTGAAAAATAATTACATAATTTGTCATATTTGACATTTTTAAAATAAATGATTTTGCATATTATTATATATATATATATATATATATATATATATATATATATATATATATATATATATATATATATATATATATATATATATATATATATATATATATAGTGGCTTGCAAAAATATTCAGCCCCCTTGAACTTTTCCACATTTTGTCACATTACAGCCACAAACATTAATCAATTTTATTGGAATTCCACGTGTAAGACCAATACAAAGTGGTGTACACGTGAGAAGTGGAACGAAAATCATACATGATTCCAAATTTTTTTTACAAATAAATAACTGAAAAGTGGGGTGTGCGTAATTATTCAGCCCCCTTTGGTCTGAGTGCAGTCAGTTGCCCATAGACATTGTCTGATGAGTGCTAATGACTAAATAGAGTGCACCTGTGTGTAATCTAATGTCAGTACAAATACAGCTGCCCTGTGACGGCCTCAGAGGTTGTCTAAGAGAATGTTGGGAGCAACAACACCATGAAGTCCAAAGAACACAGCAGACGGTCAGGGATAAAGTTATTGAGAAATTTAAAGCAGGCATAGGCTACAAAAAGATTTCCCAAGCCTTGAACATCCCATGGAGCGCTGTTCAAGTGATCATTCAGAAATGGAAGGAGTATGGCACAACTGTAAACCTACCAAGACAAGGCCGTCCACCTAAACTCACAGGCCAAACGAGGAGAGCACTGATCAGAAATGCAGCCAAGAGGCCCCTGGTGACTCTGGACGAGCTGCAGAGATCTACAGCTCAGGTGGGGGAATCTGTCCATAGAACAACTATTAGTGGTGCACTGCACAAAGTTCGCCTTTATGGAAGAGTGGCAAGAAGAAAGCCATTGTTAAAAGAAAACCATAAAAAGTCCCGTTTGCAGTTTGCCACAAGCCATGTGGGGGACACAGCAAACATGTGGAAGAAGGTGTTCTGGTCAGATGAGACCAAAATGCAAAACGCTATGTGTGGCGGAAAACTAACACTGCACATCACTCTGAACACACCATCCCCACTGTCAAATATGGTGGTGGCAGCATCGTGCTCTGGGGGTGCTTCTCTTCAGCAGGGACAGGGAAGCTGGTCAGAGTTGATGGGAAGATGGATGGAGCCAAATACAAGGCAATCTTGGAAGAAAACCTCTTGGAGTCTGCAAAAGACTTGAGACTGGGGCGGAGGTTCACCTTCCAGCAGGACAACGACCCTAAACATGAAGCCAGGGTAACAATGGAATGGTTTAAAACAAAACATATCCTTGTGTTAGAATGGCCCAGTCAAAGTCCAGATCGTTTTCCAATCGAGAATCTGTGGCAAGATCTGAAAACTGCTGTTCACAAACGCTGTCCATCTAATCTGACTGAGCTGGAGCTGTTTTGCAAAAAAGAATGGGCAAGAATTTCAGTCTCTAGATGTGCAAAGCTGGTAGAGACATACCCTAAAAGACTGGCAGCTGGAATTGCAGCAAAAGGTGGTTCTACAAAGTATTGACTCAGGGGGCTGAATAATTACGCTCACCCCACTTTTCACTTATTTATTTGTAAAAAATGTTTGGAATCATGTATGATTTTCGTTCCACTTCTCACGTGTACACCACTTTGTATTGGTCTTTCCCATCGAATTCCAATAAAATTGATTCATGTTTGTGGCTGATATGTGACAAAATGTGGAAAAGTTCAAGGGGGCCGAATACTTATGCAAGCCACTATATATATATATATAGTGGTGTAATGGTATATGAATACAGATGAGCACATGCAGAATGCATGTCTTGTTCTCAAAGTAGTATTTAAATATTTCAAAGCATTGACTGTTCTCAATTAGTTATATTGTTTTCTACTTTGACTTTGTCTGCTTGTACTGTTTTATTTATTTAAAAAAATCCAATCATATCTCCAGTCAGTTCTGTACTTTCAACGTTTTTATGTTATAGAGCATAACAAAATCAAATTAATTTCAGGAATTGAAAGGAAGGAATTTGGGGAAAATCTGAGATCTGTCAAATCAGTTATGTGCAAATTCTAAAGACTAAAATAAATACATATACATGACATAATTGAGTAGAAGAAACATTTTCCAAATTCTTATCAAAGTAGAACCATAATGAAACCAATTCATAGAGTACGTAATGTATATATGTTAGACCAGGGTAAGATAAGGTACCCCTACCCCTGATAGTGCAATCAATACCAAAGCAAGTCATCTTTGTTCTATAAGTGCAGGATTAACATCCGAACACGAATAAAGATTACGGATGCAACTGAGGGTCAAGTTTAGAGAAACGAGACGACTTTTAACGCGAGGCCGAAGCTGGGGTGGGGGGCAAGCCATTAGCCACCAGCGCTAGCTCTGACAGCTCATCTGAGACCTGTCAATTCAAGCATGACATTAAACTGATGAGTTATAAAAAAAAAAAAAAAAATCCACCCCCCTGCCCCCGCCCCAGAGTTGTCATGATGGTAAACTTGACCTATCAAACCTCAAATGTTTTTTTCAACCAGGCTGTGAGCATGTTTATTTCTGCTGTGAAGTTGGCGTTTTTAACATGGGAGCAAAAAGGAACATGCCCCTTTCTGCACTTTTTGTCACATCCGCGTTGGCTTCATATTTGGTCGTCAAGAGTTTGCCCTTTGAGTTAACCACACTCTAAAGTGGACATTGATTGACTTTCATTGTAGCCCTGCTTATCTTGAGCTGACTGACTTCTGCTGTAGTTGAGAGGGCAAGGTGAGGAGGAGGGTTCAGTGGCAGATGTGCGAGTAGTGACTTTTTTTGCTATATTTAGCAAGTTATTAGACCCCTCTAGCGTTTCTTTTTCTAAAAAGCGACTCGCGACAAATCTAGCGACTTTATTGTTGTTGGAGACTTTTGGAGACACTAACGTGAAGCAGGTGTCCTTGTTGCACTTCTCCCTGAGCAGCGGTGCTGAAAATACATCACGATGAGGTGAATTATTAGGTGAGATTAAAAAAGAGATTAAGTAGAAAAATTGATAAAAGATCACATTTAATTCATCTCTAAAGAAATTTTAATCTCTTGACAGTACTAATCTTTAGATTACGTTCACAGATTTTCAAGAAAGAACTCAGAAATTCTGACAAAAAGTCAAAAATTTGCGTGACAAAACTCAATAATTTATAGTGAATAAAAGTACATGCGGCTCTTTTCCCGGATGAGAACGACTTCTCCCGTGTTCAGACTTGCCATGATCGCCTCGAACGGGAGAGACTGTGAAGAAGCGCCAACATGGCACCAGAGAATTTCCAAGTTCTTCCTTGAAAATAAATCAAAATTATTTTTTTTTTTTTTTTGGCAGAACTAAATTTTTTCCCCTTCTTTTATCTACAATGGTGCTTTAAATATAAAATAAATACATTTAAAGATGTAAATCCGTGTGAGAGTTATCTGAAAATGTGGTAAAAAACACAGGTGGGTAGAGCAGCCAAAAATTGTATTTAAGCAAGAGTAGCATTACTTCAACATATTTTTACTCAAGTAAAAAGTAGCTGTCCAAAACGTTACTTGAGTAAGAGTAAAAAAATAATTTAATAAAAAGGCTTCTTGAGTACTGAGTAACATCTGGTTTAATATGTTTTTGTAAAATTAAGTCATCTAAAATATACAGTTATGGGCAAAGTCTGGTATTTTTAAGACCAAAATGAAAAAAAAATGCAAATAAATTACATATTTACAAAATACAAATTTTAAGCAGTAGAATTACTTAGAGGTTTGTTTGTTTTTTCATTATAATACCAATACTTACAGTAGGTAATGTACATACAGTATATATCTTAGAACAAGGTAAAAAATATTTCCAGTGGTGTATGGTGTTTACTGTATATTCACTTGACTGCATAATGCAACAAGCTCAACGGATAGAAAAATACATTAGAGAAACAAAGTTTTGTGTAGAAACAGGCGTTCTGCTTCAATTAACTTTAGGTGTCTGGTGCCTTTCTGAAAAAAAAAAAACATTTTTCTTCATTCAGTGAATTTACTCAGAGGGTAGAGCGTCTAGAAATTTTACTCATGTTAGAATACTTCCTAATTCTACTTATGAACTAATAATCAAATCAATCAATCAACAAATAATTGGATCAATGACTACCTGACCAACAGACCACAATTTGTGAGACTGAAGAATTGTGTGTCAAACCAGGTGGTCAGCAGCACAAGAGCACCACAGGGGACCGTACTCTCACCATTCATTTTCACACTGTACACCTCAGACTTCCAGTACAAATCAGCGACCTGTCATCTGCAGAAATACTCAGATGACTCTGCAATTGTCGGGTGTTTCAGAGATGGACAAGAAGCTGAATACAGAGAGCTGGTGGACCGCTTTGTGACATGGTGTGGAAACAATCGTCTCACCTTGAATGTGAACAAAACAAAGGAGATGATTGTAGATTTCAGAAGAAACAGGGATAAATTACACACTGTTTCCATCATGGGAGAAGAAGTGGAGGTGGTTGAGGAGTATAAATACCTCGGAGTTCACCTTGACAACAGACTGGACTGGAGACGCAACAGTGAAACCGTCTACAAGAAGGGACAGAGCAGACTGTACTTCTTGAGGAAGCTTAGGTCCTTCAAGGTTTGCAGGAAGATGCTGGAGATCTTCTACAAGTCTGTTATGGAGAGTGTAATCTCTTCAGCCGTCATCTGTTGGGGTAGCAGCATCAGAGCCAGGGATTTAAAAAGGCTCAACAACCTGATAAAGAAGGCTGGTTCTGTTCTTGGGACAACTGTTGAACATCTGGAAATGATGATGCAAAGAAGGATTCTTCACAAAATCAAAAAAATGATGGACAACCCTGAGCATCCTCTTCATGAGACTCTCATACAACAACAGAGCGTCTTCAGTCGGAGGCTTCTTCAGTTTCGCTGCAATACAGACCGCTACAGGAAATCCTTCCTGCCCACAGCCATCATCATCTACAACAACTCCTTAAAGAATTAATTATATAAGCTATACCAACACTTAATTTCCCTCTGGGATCAATAAAGTATTTTTGAATTTGAATTGTAATGTCTTATTGTCATAGTTTTGACCTAATTTTAGGTTGAGCTCACTGTACCTTACTGTGAAAATGCTTATTGACATCTTTAGGACCATAGCTAAGGGCTGACAGTGAGCCCACTGGAATGTAGTGAAGTTTTTATCTATTAATAACACCTGAATAGGGGTTAAGGTTACATAAAAGACAACCTACACTATAGGATCATAAGTACTATAACAGGTGTCAGCAAAGTCAGAATCAGTGTTCATTGGGATCGAGTTGGGAGTGAATACCAAAAGATGTACAGAATTTTCAGCGGGTTTTTTTCTTAAAAAGAGGCTTTCAGCTCTTTTTTTTATATCTCCTTTATACAAACATGTCTGTGGCGTTCAGTCTGTTTTGAAGTGAGTACTGCAGGCAGATAGGCCAAAGGGTATGACATTAGCAGACGGCGTGCTTGCCCCCCACACACTGTCCATATGTCATGCTAAATCTCATCTCGTCGTGCACTAAGAGAAGGTGCTGCTGGCGGCTAAAAGGCCACCTTCCAAACAGATATCATCAACCAGATACCCTGGCCTGACTAGAGCTGAGGGCCACAGCTCTGCTCTCTATAACATCCTGATACATCAACTGAGGGGGAGCTGAGTCACAATACACAAAAGGGGGGGCATGGTTGATGCATCAAAACCGAAGACTTAAAAAACAAAAAACGAAGTCTAAAGATACAAAAGGTCAGGAAAGGCCTTTTTGTGCTACGGATTATTTTATTACAGATCTCCAATACAGTGTGACTAAATGAAGGGATGTACTTGTCAATTTTGACTGTTTATAATCATGGATAAGCCAACTGTTTGATTTGATTACAAAAATGGGAAGATTTAGTTAGTCTAGGATTGAAACAGATATACATTTTAGGACTTATGTAACAACAGGATCTCAAAAAATGTATCCATGCATTTATCTTTAGTCGGATTGATTACTGCAACAGCGTCTTCACAGGTCTGCCTAAAAAGTCAATCAGACGGCTGCAGCTGATCCAGAACGCTGCTGCTCGCGTCCTCACTAGAACTAGAAAAGTAGAGCACATCACTCCAGTTCTAAAGTCCTTACACTGGCTCCCTGTATCTCAATTTAAAATCAGTTTACTAGTTTATAAACCATTGAATGGCTTGGCACCAAAGCATGTTGAAGATCTGTTGTCATGACACCAACCCCCCCAGACCACTCAGGTCGTCTAATTCCAGTCTACTAATCATCCCTAGAATCAGAATCAAACATGGAGAAGCAGCTTTCAGTTTCTATGCTCTATTTATCTGGAACAAACTTCCAAACGACTGCAAAGCTGCTGAAACACTGAGTTCCTTTGAATCAAGGCTAAAAACACATCTGTTTAGAGCTGCCTTTGATTAATTGATTAATAATAGTTGGAACTGTAGTATGTTTTTTAGTTCTCTATGTCTTTGATGTTGTGCTTTCTGTTTCTATTGTTGCTTTTATTTTTCCCCTAATCACCCAAAGCAGCTTGAATAGCCTTGATGCTAAAAGTGTGCCATACAAACAAATTTGCCTGGCCCAAATCAGTAGATAGGATTATGTAAATATTCTGGCTTGTTTTCTGACTGTTTCATCTCCCTATTTATCTTTTCCACAAACAGAAATATAGTCTAATTTCCTTCATCTCACTTCCACAAACACACTGATATTTTTCGGATCTTTATTATACTGTTATTTCAGCCGCAATTATGTGGCCAGCAACAGTGAAGATTTGGTAAAGAACTTGTAAAAAAAAAAAGAAAAAAGTTTTGAAACCTGTAACAGAATAAATCCGTTACCATGAATCCTGGATTAATATTTCAACTCAACTACTTAGGTGGTCATTCCTCTGTGTATAAATCTTCAAGACCTCATGGCAATCCCTTACTGAAGGGAACAAATATGATCTGGCAACCCCAGCCATTTAGGAACATTTTTGTTGATGAGGTCAGCCCTATAAAGGGAGGTACGAAAAGCAATGGTCCACAGCCTGCTGACAGATAAACTGTTTCTTTCTATCTCCAGCCTAGATAAAGCGCTGTAAAAACTGTTTGCCCTTTACAGATTTTTTTTCTGTTTTTGTTTTTTTCTTTTCCACATGTAAGTCCTTTGGATTATCAAACACATTTTAATATTGGATAACGATAACCTGAGAACATACAAAATGCAGTTTTCAAACGCTGATTGCTATCATTAAGGGAAAAACATAATGCTACCCAAACCAACCGTGCCCTGTGTGAAAAAGCAATTTCCCCCTGAACCTAATTACTAAATTCTGCCACCCTTAGCAGCAACACAATGACATCACAAGTTTGCAATCACTATTGAGGAACACTGGCCAACTCTCCTTTACAGAAATATGTTCATTTAGCTACATTGGAGGGTTTTCGCGTATGAATGGCGTGAGTAGTCATACTGAATTGGAATTAAGTCCAAACTTTAGCTAGGCCACTCCAAACCATGCTTTGAATCATTGACTACGTTTACATGCATCCAATATTCGGATTATGGTCGGGTTAAGGTTACTATTCGGGTTTCTGAAACATTTGGAAATACCCGCTTACATGTGTGAGCAGAGAGAGTTACTCCTGTATACATGGCATTTGTAATCAATTGGCATATCCCAATGTAAACGGCGACGCACGGTTAGCGTCAGGACGTTGGGACAACCTTGAGACGCAATATGCGTCATTTCCGATTCTTCTTCCGCATACAAGGAGTTCCTCTACTTAAAAGACCAAGATTCCTTGTAAACAGAACATGCGCAGAACACAAATCAATGTTCTTTTTGATGGGGATATGCCGATACACATTTACATGACCAAATATTTGGGTTAGAAAAGGGGTAATATTCGGGTTTTTAAAAACCCAAATATGAGCATATTCGGGTTTTTGCCAGTGTTTAAATGGCCATGGGTAACCGGGTTATTGCTAATATTCCGGTTTTGAACGGGTTACTGGCTGCATGTAAACGCAGCCATTGTTCTCCTGCACAACCAAAATGTGGTTGGACTTCAGGTCCTTTACTGATGACTGGACATTCTTGTCGAGGATTTACTGGTAGAGAGGAAAATTCCCAACTCCATTAAATTACGGCATGTCGTCTGGGTGTGGAGGAAGCATTGAAGCCCCAAACCCTAACACTACCACAATGTTTGGTTGTCAGTTTGATGTATTGTTTCTGAAAAGCTGTGTTGGTTTTAGGTTAGATGTTACATGACATACGCATTCCAAAAAGTTCCACTTTTATCTCCTTAGTCCACAGAATATTTTCTAAAACGTCTCGGGAGTTATCAGGAAGTAGTTTTCTTTGCAAATCTGGGATGGAGCTTTGCGTCATTTGAATTAACAGTGGTTCTGGCCTTTAGACTCCCATCGATGCCATTTTGCCCAGTCTCTCACATATTGTTAAATCATGAACTCTAACCTTAACTGGGGCATTTGAGGCCTGCTGTGTTTTAGATGTTATTCTAGGTTGTTTTGTGACCTCCCTGTTGAGTCGTCGATGTGTTCTTGGAGTAATTTTGGTTGACTGGCCTCTCCTGGTGAGCTTCACCACTGCTACATGGTTTTTCCATTTGTGGATAATGGCTCAGATTTTGATTCACTGCCTCACAAAATTTTTTTAATTGGTTTGTAACCCTTTCCAAACGGATAAGTATCAATGCCATTTTCTTTTTTTTTTCTTCTTTTTTCTTTTTCTTAGAATATATGTTGCTTTTAGAAATCTTTTAGCATTCAGAAAGGTTCAATTTAAATTCTTTATGATATTTGCATGTTAGGTAATAATAAGACCTGGGGTTGGCTTGTGTAAATGTAGTTTAATGGCAGTGGATTTATGATTTAACAAGGGGGGATAGTTATTTCTTTCCTAGAGGGTCATGTAGGTTTGGGAAAGTTTTTTTCCCACCCCAATGAATGAAATCAACATTTGAAAACTCCATTTTGTATTTACTCAGGTTATGTTTATCCAATATTTTTTTTAAATAATCTTAAATATTACCCTATGACAAAAAAAGAAGAAAAAAGAAGGGGGCAAACACCTTTCCACAGCACTGTAAATAAAGTATTCCTAGTTCTTGACTGACATCTAGTGGTTAAACCAGAGTACTGAAATATGTTCTGCAATTTCTGAATGTGTGCTATGCCTGTAAGTTCATAAAATAGATTTTATTTATCACAATCAATATATGCCCTGTGTTTGCTTTGTATAGAAACTGGCACTAATGCAGAAAAGGCAAAAGATAACTAATGACACATACATATTTCTGGAATGTAAGTTAGTAAGTTACTATCCAGCCATATCCAAACATTGATTTTGCAGTTTGGGTATGACAATAAAAAGAAGAAAAAAACCTTTCCACCCAGACAGCTTTTTAAATCTAAAAACTATATTTGCCTGCCTGGAGGCGGGGAATGGTGTATTGATATATAATGTTTTACCCAGTGTGTTGTATTGCTTTGTTTTATAATTATTAACCAGTTGAACCAAATTGGAATCCATGTAAATGACTTTACATGTATTTGTATGCATGATTGAACTGAATTAAGCTATACATTTCTGTAAAAAAAAAAAAAAATGTTATTATATAAATACTTGGAATTAATTAATTACAATTAATGTGACTCAATTTTTTTTTTTTTATTATCTGAATGTGATTAGGATTGGATTGTACCACTATGAACGGATTGACTGGAACTGAAGTCAGATTCTACATGTAAGACAGACATTCGATCTGTTTCCCTTTCAGGACCCATGAGATGCCATTTGTTGTAATTTGATGCAATCTAAGTAAAACCGAATTGATCCAAATTGATTTAAATCTGAATGTAAAATAGCAAGTAAAGCTGTCACACTACCCAAGCTTCAACTTATGACTAACAGGATCTTTAAAGATAAAATAACAGTAGGAATAATGCCTGTTGAAGTTTTTCAACAAGATTTAGGATTAGGGGTGGTGATTGTTTAGCGAGGTAGAGATATGTTTAAACTCTGATATAAGGCATAAGTATGGAGCCCCTAAGGGGACATGGGCAAAAAATAAGCTACTTTCTCGTGCACCAGACACTTTCTTGTGCATAAACAAGGGCATCAGTTTGTTTTTTAAAAAGCCAGCAGGCTATTGGCTAAGAACAATCCTTAAAATTCACTTAGTAATTCACATTGAAGGCATCTGTAGGTTATAAAGTCCAATAAGCCAAATTTTGTTCAAATTTCTGTCCTTTTTACTGATACATCTACTTTCTAGCAAGAAACATTTAATTCTAATAATGTTATATTGTTTGGAGGATGCACACACAGGCTAGTGTCATTTGTGCATGCATGCTTGGAGCAAATGACGCTGCATGTTCAGAACAACTTCGATTAAAGATATACTAGTTAATCAGTCACCTGTTGATACTGCACTCCCTTTTGACTGTGTCATTTTAGCCGGGACATGTTGCCAGCTATGCGCAAAAGAGAACATCGGGCGCAATTTAACTTCTCTGTTTATCCACACTTTGCGGACATCGTCTTTCCTGACACGTACTCCATTCTCAGTGCACTTTGTGTGCATCCACCAATAACCATGGAGATGGGCAGTTGTTTGTAACTATGCCTATGAAACTAACAACCTGGTTACTGGTGTATACTGTGCACCGGAGCAAGTCCCATGATTTCAAAATCCGTTTTAAATGTCACTGAGAGAAAAACATAACAGGGACGCCTTGCAAGCAAAGCTGCAATGTCTTCATAGACAAGTCTGAAGCGAAAACAGAACTAAATTTAAGCTCTTAATGCCATTTCTATTCTGATAAACAGAGAAGGTAAACTACACCCGATGTCCTGGCTAAAATGACCACGTCAAAAGGGAGTGCAGTATCAACAGGTGACTGATTAACTGGTATGGTTTTAATTGAGCGTCACTTTTCTCTGCACAGAACGGCCAGGGTTGTTCCCAAGTTTGTTTTTGTTGCGCATTCTTTTTCTCGGGATAGCGCCTCCTCACTTTAGGGATTTTCTTAGTCTTTGTAATTCCAAAATCAAGACTACGATCTGTCGCGAACGCACATAGCCTACAATGTGAATTTTAACGATTCTTCTTAGCCATTAACCTGCTGGCTTTCAGTGCCGTTTGAAAAACTAGACCTTTTTGGTTGAAAGAGCCACTTTTTCCCCGCCGCTACAAAATAAAATGTGTCCAGAGGCCCCCCCCCAGATGAATTGTTGTATTTGAAAGCAACGGAAAAGTAAATTTTATTCTTTTTCTATTTTTAGATTGATCTATTTTGTAAAATGAAGCCAGCTCGGTGAGTCCTTTCCATAAAAATGGAAAACTGCGAAAGATGGGAACCAACTTGAAATTTACAGCACATAGTTTGAAGCTAAGCATTATATCACTTTTAAAAGCCTTGTAGGATCGGTGCTCTTATGTTGTAAATATTCAATGCAGATATTTCATAAAAACATAAACTGCAAACAGAACCCTTTCTCGTAGTCTTCATTATAAAAAACATGTCTTATTTGGTTTTATAAGAGCCACAGCGAAGGGGCCAGAGGGCGACATGAGGCTCTAGAGCCGCAGGTTGCAGACCACTGAACTAGACAAAACAGTCTGGCATTCAACTTGTATTGATTGAATAAAGATACTATATATTGTACACTGCACTGCATTTTGTAATGAAATGTCAAACAGATGAATACAACACCAAAAATGAATAAGTAATAATAATTGTCCTCAGCACTCTTCAAACCACACACAGGTTTATGGGAATTGTCCCTAGCAATTTTAAAAACAAACTGACACCCTTGTTTACGCATAAGAAACTATCTGGTGCGCAAAAGTTAGTAAGTGGTGTGGTCGAGAAACTTCTTTTTTTCTTTTTTGCCCATGTCCCCTTAAGGGCAACATAGAAAATACCTGATTAATTGAAACAGAAATTAGCACTTGGCATAAAGAAAAAACTAATTTTAAAACTATATTTGAATTTGATTGTGTAAAATGATTGTTATTGTCAAGACCACTTCTAAAGAAACACAAAATGTGAGTGAAAAACGTCCATGCAGGCAGGCAGGGACACATGGAGAACAACTCCACTAATTGTTCCCCCCTCAGACGCTTTTAAACTTATCAGGTCAACCCCCAAACATTTCCTGATTTCCAAAGAGCTCATTAAATTAAGGAGCACGCACACACACACAAAAACATCGCTGCAAACATGAGGTTTTCTCCATTTCTGTCACCATACCTGTTCAACACTTACCTGCAGGCTAGTTGTTCAATTGTCAGGGGCCATGATAGAAATAACAGTTTGCTATCATTGTGTCTGCATGAGGTAGAAAAACATTAGCTCCCTCCGAAAACAAGCGCACAGCAGGCGACGCCGTCTCTCAGCGGAGACGCAATTAGCTTTCTGGGTGCCAAAACTACAATTTGTCTCTGCACAGAACACAAGCAGCATCTGTGTGTGCAGCCATGTGGCACCCACATTCAGTGGCCCATAACAGGGGAGAAAGGCTCAGCGGAGGGTCAATTTGGCCTATATTTTTTAAATACAACTGACAGAAAAATGAAAACATATTCATAATGAGAACGAGGCAAAGATAATTTCAAAACATCGTAAGTGGAATGTTTACAGAATGAATAAATGATGAATAAAGTCTTATAATTATGCATGTGAGACATTTGTGAATCCGTGACAGAAAGAGTAAAACTTCAGACATTTTTAAGGAAAGTAACAGAACTTAAGGAAAGAAGGAAAAATATGTAAAAGTTCAAGTGTTTTATAAAGAAAATTAAACAGACGAGCCAAAAAAAGAAGCAAAACCCAAAGATGCAAGATTCATACATAAAAATGAAAAATAAAGATGACAAGAGATGACGATAAGAGAGCAAAGAGAGCGCCACCGTACAACTCAGGAGGAGACACATAAATGCACACATTTTAGTCAGAAAAATGGATAGAACCACTTACTGAGGCTACAGTCTATCCTGATACAATCTGGCGGGAGAGAGAGCGAAATGGTGAGAATAGAAAAAAAAAAAAGAAGAAACAGAGGAAAGAAAAAAGATGAGAATAAAAGAGAAAAAACACGACATTTTACATCCTTCAAGGTACATTCTGCAGACAACCAAGCATTGTTCTGAGGCCACCATCCGGGGACAGGCTCTTAGTCAGGATCACCCTCTCAATAAACCTTCCAACATCCATCAATTATCCCATCAAATGAAAGCACAGGAGAAGACAAGACTTGGACCAAAAAGTTTTATTACAGTTTTTTCAAATATATTTATTATTATTATTTCAGAAGTCAGGAGGATGTGAATACACTGAGCTCTGTGATCTGTTACTGAATAATTACTAAACTCCTAAAATAAGATCACAGAGAATAAAGTTTAATTCTGATATTTTGCCTGAATTTATTCATCCTTATTTTTTAAATCTTTTAACAGAAAATCTTACTGTAACAGCAAAATAATATTTTTAGCTGTATATAATAGAGGGCTCCGCACAAGGATTTTTCTTAAACTTTTACGGTGTGAGACACATTTCACCTTTTTAACTCTAAATTCAGCCCCATTTCCTGACACTTAAAGGTCCGCTTGCCTTCTGCAGCACTTCGATGATGAGAAACCCCAGCAGTGTAAAAAAGACAGAAAGGGTGATCTGCACACCCCAGCCACCACATGCCTGCTGCACACAACACATTAGTTTCTTTTTAAACTTTTTAAAGTGATTTTTTTTTTTTTAACTAAGGAAATTCATCATCTCCTCTTGTTTTAGCAAGGACGTGATTCTGGTTACTTAGTTTACTAAACTAACCCCCCGACATCCCTTTAAATGAAAACTATTAAGTAAAAGGGATAAAGCAGCATCCGGGCATAAAGTCACGATTCCCTTCAGACTCATCAATTTAATTTCTGCTTAAATTTCTTTTCCTGTAACATGAACCAAGTATGCAAATGGCATTGTGGCTCGGTTGTGGTCTAGAGCTGTCAACCGCTACAGAATAGTGGACACAAACTGCCAGAGACCAGCATCACCTTGTAGGCGTGTGACAGGAATGCACTGCAGCTTCCTTATTCAAATTCAAAGAAGTGCTTCCGTGTTCCCTCAGAGAGTTGTTCAAGAACAACCCAGGACTTGGGCGTATTGAAAGCTTTCAACTGCAAATCTAAACTAGGTTAATCTGTCTGCACATAAAAAATAAGACAATAACTAAAGTGATATTTAACAGTTACCCTTGGTTGCTTTCATGCTAGCATCACCTCCTACTATCAGCATGATCAGCAATAAACAGTGACAATCTAATTATAACCATTACGATTTTAATTATCTCTACAAGGATTAAGGCCCAAACAGATCAAATGAATTTCCGCTTGATTGGCGGGATGTATTTTTCCAAATTAGTTTTCCTGTGAAAGCGCTATAACAGTCAAAAGCAATAGCATTAGCAACCTAGTCAGGGCTAGTAACGAAAAAGGAAAAACATTTTCTATGCAAAGGTTTGACAGGGATCTGCATTCATGGCCTAGTTGAAAAAAAAAGAAAAGTTATCAATAGGTCACAGCATGGCTGCAGCTGCTACAGTTGTGAGTTGGTCTCTCTGGCTGTTTGATCCGAGGGCCGCAGACATACAAGCCATTGAAGGGATGAAAAGTTCCATCGTCTGAGTTCTGGCCAGATGGGATGTTTATGAGTGACAAAGTAAAAGAGAGAGAGAGAGAGAGAGATAGCGAAAGTGATACATTTTAGAGAGTGAATGCTTTGTTACCCCAAACACCTTTACTGATGTCTCATTGGTGACTTCCTGATGCACCGCTGTCATGCTCTTCTTAGTCCTTTAAATGCTGAGGACAGACTTATGGTATCAAGAGGCAGCAGGTCAGGCCCACCTTACCCGGAGCAATATTCGTTCTAATTTAACATTAGTCAGCTTCTTATCTGAAACAATCCAACTTCATAACTCTTCTCATTTAGGCACATTTCCATTAGACGAGTTCCAGGACATTTCTGAGGGGGGGGGGGGGAGCTGAAACAGGCCTTTGTAAAATTTCACCTGGCTTCTTTTGAAAAGGATACGGTGGCATTTCAACTTATTTCATAGGTTTCTCCACATTAAATCGACCTGTAATTTACATATGACAGGATTCAAGCTTTAAACTGCAACTGAGAAGAAGTGGAACTGACCCGCCACCCAGCTAACTCCACAAAAATGAGGAGAGAAGGAACAAGACAGGTGAAAGTCACCCTGAAACCTTTTAGAGACAGGCTGAAGGGTTGAGACCCAGGTCCAGTCCATATATTTTATTAGAGATGGAGCTTTTTCATAAGGTTAGGAAATTGAAAACCTCATGGAGGAGAAAGAAATGGACGAAATGGAAAGGGATTTGAGAATATGAAGAAATATTACAGCAGAGTAGCTGACCCGGAATGTATGCAAGGGATGCTTTTCATATGTAGAATTTATCCTTTTTTTTTACAGTGAAAAGCCATCTGGGGAGAAGTTTCTAGATTTCTTTTCTGAGATTTCTTAAATTGCCTTTGAGTACTCTGGACATTCATTTTAGTGCACACTTAAGTCCCAAGTTATGCAAAACCCCTGGCAGATATATTTAAAGTCATTTTCATTCAACCAAGACGTTTGTTTACAATTAGGAAACGAGATGAACATCTCACAAAAGACAATAAAACAGGTAAAAAGTTAAAGTTTCTGGGGGGTTTTCAATATTTTATTTTTAAAATAATCTGTTAATCCCTTTTCTACAATTTTCTTTCACTAATTTCTTTCTGATACCACAGCAATTAAACCCTTCTTATGATTACTAACAAACTCTTTGAATGTTTCCTCTGCTATTTTGACTATTTATCGTTGATGATGAACTCCTGGTCTTGGCGGTTGGAAGACCTCCCTGCCATCACCCCATTCTTTAGCGCCCTCCACAGATTCTCTGTCCGGTATCTGGCAGTACCATCTCCAAAACATGGAAAGACTTCCAGTCAGAATCAACATGATGGCAAAATTAGAATTTTATGTTAAACCATTAATCTGCCAGCGGTCTGGATAGGTTTGGACTTGTGTTTGTTGGAAATTGAAAACAACAACAACACATAGGTAGAAATATGTCTGTCAAATGTAGCTAATGAACTATTCAAATCTTGACACTGTCAAAATTTAGAAACTTTTCCCCATCATTTAACAAGAAACTGCTATTTGAAAGAAAAACAGAATTTAAAAGGCAATACATACAAACAAAAAAATCTACAGGTGCTTTGGGATATGATGATACACTGCAGGATGAATATGAAAAGGACAGGGGGAAAGGAAATGGTAGACAAGGATGCTGGTGACGAATCGAAACGGCCTACCGAGGTTGACCGTGAGCTTGACACGGCCTCCGTCCAGCTCCAGTCGCAGGGTGTCCGCCGACTCCTTGGAGGTGGTGGCCATGAGGAGGCCGTACGCTCTCTGCGACATGAAGCGCAGCGCCACATCCTCCGCCTCTGTGTGCATGGTGAAGGGCATGATGATCTTCAGGTACATGCTGCCGTCATAACTCAGAACTGTTGCCTCTGCACAGGGGTGAAGGAGAGAGTTAGGGGGATGAGACACGAAGGCAGTAGGAGAGAGTAGGATGACTACTAAACGTAGGCCCAATGAAGATGATACCCTGGTGTCAGTTAAATCCAACTTACAACTGTTCTTTTCCCCCACATGCTTTCATCTTACAACTGCAGAATTTTATGTACTTTATTTGGAGATAAACGCAAAGTAGGGCATATTTATTTATCATCATATATGAATATAACATTATTAACAGAACCCTTTTTCCCCCCTCATTTTCCCCTGACCCTGTCCCCATTTACAACAGCTCATCAAAAAAATGTAAAACAGTGATAATTATAATAGTAATAACAATATTAATAACAGTGAGAAAAGAAAAATAAAGAATAAATCAATCAATCAATGAAAAAAATCAACTATATAATAGTATGCACTGTTATTGAGCCTCCTTTACCCTGGTAGCCCGAAATAAGGGTAGTGCTACCCAGAGGTGGGACTAAGTCAGTGTTTTGCAAGTCTCAAGACGTTATCCTCAAGTCCCGAGTCAAGTCTCAAGTAAATACTGGCAGGTCAGACTCAAGTTCTAAGTCTGAAACTTCGAATTTCAAGTAGTTTAAAGTCACTTTTGAAAACAACATAGCAATTATATGTTAAATATAAATCATAGATCATATGTTCCTTTACAAAATCTGTATTTTTGCAAAAACTGGTAAATCTGATTGGCTGTGCTGCGGCTCTCGCACACACTCGTACAGAGAAGACAGTCTCCGTTTGTTAATGCGGAATGAGTGAAAGGACTTGCGCAATTTTAAAATAATAGGTGCTTTAGACTTTGGATACTGGGTAAAATCTGATGAGTTTTCAAGTAAACAGGTTCAAGTACAAGTCAAATCCCAAGTCATTGGTGTAAAAGTCCAACTCATGTCACAAGTCCTTGAAAATTTTTTCAAGTCAAGTCTAAAGTCACAAAATTAATGACTCAAGTCCAAGTCATCTGACTCAAGTCTACACCTCTGGTGCTCCTAGCTGCTTGCAGAAGACACATTATTGGTATAGAGGACTGACAAGTTTGGCAATTAGATGAGATATCAGACAAGAAGCCAAATGGCCAGAAAAGAGCTGCCGAGTCACAGTTCAGGAGGGAGAAAGTGTTGGAAAAAAAGAAGTTTTGCACTCCATGAGTCTGGCCTTTATGGAAGACAGGCAAGAAGAAAGCAGTTGTTCAAAGAAAGTGGTGTGAAAGCCCATTCACAGTTTGCTATGTTGGGGGCACGGCAAACATGTGGAAGATGGTGCTCTGGTCAGATGGGACCTAAAGCATGGTGTTGGGGATATCATTAGGCTGCAGGGAGGCTTTTCTTATCGCACCAGCTTATCAGAGTTGATGTAAAGGTGGATGGAGCTAGATAAAGGACAACCGTTACAGGGTACGAAAGGCTTAAGACTGGAACGAAAGGTTCAAGCCTATACATGCAGTAAGATCTACAATGGTTTAGATCAGAGCATATGTATCTGTTTATGTTAGATTGGCCCAGTCCAAGTCCAGTCCTAAATCTGATTAAGAGTCTGTTGCAAGACTTAAAACTGCTGTTCAGAGATGCTCTGCATCCAACCTGACCGAGGACCGACCTGTTCTGCAAAAATGACTGGGTAAAAAGATTTATAAGCTAGTAGAAAAAAAGCCCCAAAAGTATGGCGTCATATGACTGCCATTAACATTGAGAGGGAAAAAAAAAAAAAGAAAAGAGAGCGCTAAACCAGAAACAGAGAGCGCTAAACCAGAAACCGGGGGGTAAAAGTGATGTTGTGGCGAACAAACTTACTATCGCGAGTCAATATAGGTAGAGGGAGCAAAAAAAAATATGTTTTAGCTCCCTTTATTGTCAATTATGCCCTTTTGCTCTTTCTGCTCGCTTTCTGTTTCGCACCCCCCGGTTTCTGTTTTTGCGCTCTCGGTTTCTGGTTTAGCGCTCTCTTTTATTTTATTTTTTTCACCTCTCAATGTAAATGGCAGTCATATGACACCATACAAAAGTCTTGTGTTGATCTAAAACCAAGAAATCCCAATCCAATACACTAGAGTTTGTGGTTAAACGATTCGAGTGTGGTGAGCTTCAAGAGCTTTAATCAGTTTAGCAAGGCCCTGCAAGTCTAAAAAAATGTAGTTGTTGCAATAATTTCCCCATCACTGTCTATTAAAACGGGCTGACTTAAACAAGCAACAATAGGAAAGAGAGATTAATGTTTATATTTGATTAGGTTTTTCTGAGAATAAGGAAAAAATATCAGCAGGCACTGCTAAAAGTGTGACATAAAACTGTGATTAATGCACGTATAATTACAGTTCCTTGACATGTTTGACCGCAGCCTAACATGAGTCATTAACATCATGTGTTCTGACATAGAGTACAAGTACATAATGTTCAAAGATGTAAATAAAATGCCAGTTACAAGCCACGATTCAGGTAAAACTGGGCGCTTTCATGCGTAGGCTGAAGACGACCACCTTCAATTATCTGGCAAATATTAAGCTCAAAAAATTTATTCTGCAGCATTTTTATTTTCTTCTGATCAGCATTATGCAATCCACCAGCATTTTTTTCTTTTTTTCTCCTTGCATGCTCCCTCTTGCTCTGTCAATGCAAAAATTTAATTCCCTGACAAAGTCATGTGTGGGTGGTTGTCAGAAAACTGTCTTCTTCCTGCAATAACACCAAACGCCACTAGATGGCAGAAGAACGATAGAGAAACCCCGCCTGTCATCCGAGCACCTGAGGACTAAACTGCGAACATATCACCCTTCAAATGAAGAAATTGTATCCTCGGCTTCAACTGTGCTGATTTGAATCCAATCTCGGTTTCCCTCATTACCTTCCCTTGTCCCTCAAAATCTGATTCCGTCATGCCTCGCTCACCTCCACAGACGTTCAAAAAAAAACAAAAAAGAACAGAAGACCGATGTTTGCTAGAGCTACTCAGAAGCAGTGTGGTACTATTTGACTAGCTCACCCTGCAGCCCCTGTGGCGTATCCCCCCACCCAGGCCTTAGTTTGTGTGACAGGCACAGATGGTGGCAATAAGCCCGGCTGCACTGCATCACGGCTGCCAACCTCCCAGGCTGGTCCCCTCTCAACCACCGGACCCCCACTGCATCTGAGCCTCGGGCAGCAACTGGTCCAGACACAACTACCTCTGGGGTTTTCACTCAAGCTATAACAACAGCTATTTAATTATGTTAACTACCAGGAAAGATCACATAAAATGTGTTGAAATGTGTATTCTTTTACACTCCAAAGCTGACAATATTAAAAGTTTCCTTATTGCATGGTAATGTTTGCAAATGCCCGTGGGTTTATGTTTTTTTCTTGTTTCATTGTGATCCTTACCTATCTCACAGTTGATGCCCAGGTATCCAGTGCCAGTGCAATCACATATGTACCGGTTCCAACCCTCCTTGCACAAACCACCGTTGCCACACGGGGCACTGCTGCAGCGCTTCTGCAGCTCGCGGGTGCAGAAGCTGCTGATGCCCAGAGCGCTCTGAATCTCGGCCAGACGGCGTACGTCGCGGCTCTTGCCGTCGATGAAGAGGTCACGGACGCAGCCGACGTATCCGTAGTTCAGGAGCGCTGTCCAAACCTCCGGCGGCAGGATAAGGTCCGACTTTGACTCAGGCAGCCCACCCAGGTACATATCACTGTCCAGGTCCAGGATTTCACTGCCCTCTGGGGACAAAAAGGGCATGCTGCGGCTGTTGACAGAGATAGACCCTAAAGGAGACAAACAAATCCAAGAACAAAAAGGACAACAGTAATGAGATGAAAAGAGCTCTTATTATTAGAAAATATCGAATTTGTGCACTTCTTTTGCCCATTTTTCTGTATTTGATTGTGCCTTTGTGTACCTATGTTTTGTTCATAGCTGAAAGAACCATAAAACCGATAAACATTATTTTGGAAAGGCTGGAAAATATAAGATCAAATGGGTGAATAAGTGCGAGGGCATGGAAGTGGTACAATTAGGGCCGCACAATTTAAACAGGAGATCGAAAAGGGAAACAGGAGAAATGACAGAAGACCGTGTGAGCACATGCGTGTGTGTCTAATGTCTCTATAATAGGCTAAACAGAAGAGAAGGGAAGCAGAATGCAGCAGGGAGTGGGTGAAACAAAATGCCTCCTCTCTTTCGGTGATTAACGACTCCATCTTAATTTTCTATTAAAAGCCAATTACAGCAGGAGCAGCGCTGAGATCACACGCGCGCACATACACACCAGCGCTTCTCCGCACCCTTTTTCATTAGACTGCACCATTAGGGGGAGACATCGTGTCCACAAGGTGCTTTAACACCTACAGATCATTCATCAGACGCCACGTATTGAAGCATACTCCTGGATGAGACCGCAGGCAGGTGGAGGTACCTCGAGACATCGCAGCCATGAAAAATACATCTGCATTAAGTTGTACCATTAGTGGCATTGTTAGTAATAAGTGTAGCAAGGAGTGAATTAGTACACACAGAATATATATGAAGGCAGTGTCATATTGAATTCATAGTTGTCTGTGAGAAACAGTTTTTCCCATATTTATGTGATCCAAACATTGCATGTTGTGCATAGATAGTCATGGAGCTGAGACTAAATAGCATTTCTGCAGTGAATAACACATCTTTCTTAAGGTCATGAACCAAAAACATCACAGTAAACAGCTCATCTGGCTTAACAGTCAGAAGCAAAATTCCTCATCAAATCCTGGGTTCATCATTGAATCCTGTTTTGATTCAGTCGTCCAGAGTCCATAACTGCTCCTTGTTAACCCACAGGGACCTTGCTTTCTTCTGTTTAGATGTTAATAATAATTCTAGTTTTGTTTTTCCACTTTTCTTTACATATTTCTTACCAATGTTGACTCTTGTCCCTGTAAATTTGTCTTTCATTTCTTTTGTTGTGCACTTACTATTTTCAAAGCATGTTGCTTTGAGCATTATGTCCCAACCCTTTGATGTCTTTCTTGGATCTACCTGGTTGTTTCTCTTTGAAAAATTCTAATTTTGCCTGTACTCTCTCTAACTTTTAGGCACACCTGACTGTAAACAGTCCAGCATCCATTAGTGCAGTCTGTGTTAATGTAGGGGGGGCTTCTCGCCTAGACTCTGGACAGCTCGACAAGGAACATGTTAAGGCTATGATTTCTGTCAATCAACCAAGTGGAAACATCTAAAATGGACTGGTTTTCATTCAACAGCCTGGACGTGTGCTTGGCCACTCGCTAACTGAAACAACTGATCTTTCTCTGATCAGTGAATACAACTCTTCAGTGTGGATGCTGTTCCTGAGCGAAGACTCCAAGTCAACTATTCAGTTACTATTCAGTTACAGTAAAGTATTTAGAAACTGCCGTATGTAAAAGGAAACTGTACTTTGTACTGCATGTCAGAACATTGCCTCAGACTCTAGGACATTGAGAGAGAGCAAGACTTAAAGGCAGATACCAGGAAGGCTGAACGGAGTACAACAAAGGTGGTCTGTGTTGTCCTTTAGTGTTAAGGGTTAGGATTTGTGTTCTCCAGGCAACAAACGCCTGAATCCAGCCTTGACATGTTTTCTGAAAGATGCTGGAGACATTGCTGTTTCAGTAATGTTACCCAATCTCTAACTACTGATAAAAGTTGGAAAACAAACTTTAGAATTGAAAACTAGGCTTTGTGGATGCAGAACACCAATCAATTGATCTCTTCCAATGATCGTAATGGGCAAGGTTCATATCCCCGACTCACGGGGCAAAAGCAAATGAGGTGGATTAGCAGTGTTTGCCAACAACTTATAATGTCATCCAGGACATGTTACTGTGGAGTATTGTCTCTGCTGCCCAGAAATTCAGCTGTTAGCATGTCACGACAGTCATAAAACTATCATACAGCAACAGAGTTCAGTCAGAGGCCCCTTCAGAATAGTTGCAAGAGTGACCACCAGCGGAGATTCTTCTTCCTGCCCACAGCATTACCATCCACGATGACCATTTGAAGATCCTTGGATGATATGAGTTACAACATTTAATTTCCCTTTGGGATAAATAAAGTAAGTTTGAATTGAATGGAATGTAAAACTCTGAAGGTATTTTGTCTCCGTTTTAACCTTCTTTTACAGCAACCTCTCTTCAGATGGGGTGTTATGTTGCCTCTGCTGCTAGTATGAATAATTAATGTCCGCTCACAGAAGGCAGGAAAGGTATTCTAAAGGCTATTCTTACATCTCCTTATACTATAATTCTTAAAGAGAGATCAGAATTGCCTAAATCA
Organism: Valencia hispanica; assembly: GCA_963556495.2. NCBI lineage: Eukaryota > Metazoa > Chordata > Actinopteri > Cyprinodontiformes > Valenciidae > Valencia > Valencia hispanica. The sequence goes on along the minus strand of OY747714.1, from coordinate 10,215,186 downwards.
GTATCGACAGGTCAAGGTTTTACAAAAACTGTATATTGGAAATTGGCAGCCAAATTCTTATTGGTGAATCTCTATTACTTATACTCTCTTCTTTCTGCAGACTCATAATCATACTTAGACTTGTGGAGGATCATTATTTATGTTTTTCTGAAGAATACATAATTATTCCATACATCTTTTTTTTACTTAATATAGAAAAAAGAGGTGCTATTTGTTATGTTTTTATACATTTGTATAATTTTTTTGATTTCAAGAAATTTCCAAAGCCAGAATGTTTTCCTGCTTTTGTTTTGTGTTGTACAACTACTTTTCAGCTTCAGATTAGTTCTCAGGTTCATCCTGCTTCCTCACCTTTCCTTCCTTCCCTCTGGAAATCCACATGGCACCACTCTCCGTCATTGACCTTCTTGTTGCTGGCCTTGAGCTTTGTTTTTCCAGAACCCATATCGATCAGCAGGTATAAATATCCATCCAGCAGTTCCATAGCAAAGTAATCGGTCTTGAGTTCCCTCCCAGGCTTCTGCTCTTTAGGCCCCTGAGGACGTCCGTGGCTGAACAGCAGAAGTCCGCTGGGCTCTGTGGTGCGGAAGTCAAAGGAGATGGAACCCGTCTTCTTGGTGTTCCACTTTGGCAGGGAGATGAAGGCTTCAGGGACTTCAAACGTTACAGGATCAAGAGCGGCCACATCCTCACAGCGGAACACCAGATCACCATGCAGTGTGATTTTAGGGTCGCGGTCAATGGCCAACCGGGAGAGCTCCAGCTTAAAGTCATTGTTCTTGTACACCACCTGTAGAAGCAATAGCACAAGAGGGTTTAGCATAGTGAGTTTAAATAATTAGCCATTATAGAGAAAAATGTGACACTGAGGCCTGCCTTATGAACTATAATGATCAGTCTTTGATCCAAATACCTAATGCAGCTGCAGAAACAAAACTAAGTTACATTCACAACTTCTTTAAAGTATACATGTATACTGAAGCAACTGCAGAGTCTGTCAACTTGGAAAATATATTTGCAAAGACAGCTAAATAGAAAGAAAATAGGATTTCCTCTTGACTTGGTATTCAGGTCTTACATTAGCTGTACAGTGGTGGCACAAACCTCTAACGAGACATTTACGTCAGATAAATGCTCAGTTTACCAATGCTGAATTATTTGGTGAGGAAAAGTCTTTCCACTTCAAACTCAAACACTGAGCGACCACTCGGGTTGCCAACGAGTACCCCGAGATGTGCCTTCATTCATTTTAATGATGAGAGTCGGGGTTGTGTGGGTGCACATCAATCTCTCATTAACACTTCATGAACCCTCGCTCCTGCTCAAATACAGAAAATGTACAAACCATTTTGATCTTGTACATAAAATGTAGCTCAGAGAACTAAGCGACAACATAAATGAAAAGAGAATACATAAAATAAAGGCTCTAGGGGAAATCAAAAAGCAGAATTAAGTGAACGTCGCCTGCAGTCTTAATGCAAATGTCTCCAAATGCCTTTGATGGAACACGGCTCTATTGTTTGTGCTTTAAATGTGAGAACCTCTGCACCTTACTGAGTGTATTCAGAACAAATTAGCAGCTAAAGGCAAGATTAACTCTTGTCTTTTTAGTTTTTTTACTTTGCTTTCATTTGTTGAGCGCACGGCACACAGCATTCGAGAGACCATCCTCAAGGTAACAGTGTGAACAAGCAGATATTTCTCAGTTTTTATTTCTGTGCCACTCTTCATGCTCTCTCACACACCTACACAAACCCAGTAAAAGTAATCCGAGTGGAAGAATGCCTTTTCTACATTCCCATTTTTGTTTGTTTTTACGCTGGTATCCAAGCTACAACGTTAAGGAGGTGGTTTTGTTGCTGCGGAATCATAGAAAAGCAAGCTGCTTTTTCCACCTGATTAGTGATGGCGATGGTTTTGTGGAGATAATAAAGCCTGCAAAGTCCAATCAGTTGCATTTCATAGTTTTTTTTGTTGTTGTTTTTTTTGCATTTCATGGACATGGACAAAAATTCCTACAGAATATTTTTAATTTGTATTCAATTGGAATTTGATCAGAAAAGAGGTGTGCAATTTAAGAGGGAGAGTGTACTTTAATCAGCTTAGCAACAATACCTTGATTACCATTTCCCATTTTGAGGAAAAAGGGAAGTTCAACATTTCTAAAGGTAGTTTTGTATGTTGATATGCTTTTGAATAGGAAGACAGCAATAAAAAGCAACTACCCTTCTTCAAGTTGCTTCAATACTTATAAACTGTAGTGTCTTATATATTTTTCCACATGTAACAGTCTCTCTTTATATATAATCTCTCTTTAAAACCAAGAACAGAATTTTCAGTAAGAGCACTTCAATGGTAGGTTATTCTTGAACTCAAGGCTCCTTTGATCATCTTCTCAATTGGCAACCCTGCCACATGTACTGTACACCTCCTAATGTTGTCATTAGCAGAGATTAGTCCTGGTAATTAGCCATGATAACACTAAAACTGGCAGCTAATAAGGCGTGAACTTGTCTGAGATAATGTGTAAAGAAGTGGAAAAAGGTGCAGAGGAGGAAAGGCTTAGAGAGCAAGGAAAATTATTTGTATGTTTCTTCAGGTATTTATTTCAGTCCCTACATAAGACAGCCTGCTGGGATTACAAAAAACAAATACATGCTCTCTGTCATCATTATCCAAACATTTTGCCTTAAATATTGTTTTTTTTAAAAATGAGAATTGATGAAGAGACTAGTCACACTCCAGGAACCTCAGGTTTAGTCAGGGAATATGTTGTTCATCAACAACCATTGCTACTTTACTTCTTCTGCTGCAATTTTGATTGCATTAAAAAAAGGATATATATTGAAGTAAAACATAATATCGGCACTTCAAAAGATTTAATTCCTTTTTACATTCCCTCAATTCATCATCTGGTGACCACATATTTCAGATTTTTTTTTTCTATGCTTAGGACAGTTTAGCTCATTACTTCATTGTATGTTTTCTTGTACTTTTCTTATGGCCACCAACTTTTTTGTTCTGTTAAGGACTTTGGCTTGCCTTTGGAATGTATGAAAAGTGTGGACATAAATGTGGCTTTTATTATCATCATCCCCTGATGCAGATTACAAAAATAGGTTTCTGTCTTTGACCGAAGGAGAAATGCTCATGTTTACAAGCAAGACCTCCTGCGTCTTGCCATTGTGGCAGAAGTTGGAAGCAGTAAAACAGACACTTTGAATTTCTTCTAAGATCTTCATGCGGATGGAACAAAAAACTAGAGTCGAGCCCAACACATTTTTAACCTGCACTGATCTGAAGAAGTGTCACCGGCTATGTAAGACACAGGAGGAGGCTCCATCATGACCTTGGAGCTTCCTCAGCTTCTGGTTGTGCGGATGACGTTAAGCATAGTGTGCTTGATACCACTGCTGGAGGGCAGCTGTAATTCAGTGGTAGAGTTGTCGGCCTGCGACCCAGAAATTGTGGGTTCGATTACTGCTTTCACCTGCTACATGTCGTTGTGTCCTTGGGCAAGACACTTCACCTATTCGCCTACTGGTGTTGGCCAGAGGGGCCAATGGCGCGATATGGCATCCTCGCTTCTGTCAGTCTGCCCCAGAGCAGCTGTGGCTATAATCATAGCTTGCTTCCACCAGTGTGTGAATGTAAGAGTGAATGAATAATGGAGTTGTAAAGCGCTTTGAGGGTCTCGAAAAGCGCTATATAACTGCAAGCCATTATTATTATTATTATTACTGTTGGCTATGTTAAAATATTCTAGAGGGCATCTCATCTGACCCGAGGGCCTCCATCCGTGCTGATGACATGGTCTTTCAACAGGACACCACTGCAGTTCAATATAATATTCTGATAAAGTAGTACTTCCAGAAGAATAACATCACTCTTTTGGACTGTTGTATATGTTTCGCTAATGTAAAACGTTTGGGGATTGAAGGCAAGCAAATAAAAAACAAGGATGTTAATTCTAGACCATAGATGCCCTTCATCAAGCCATCTTCACCAGATTAACATTTCACTCAGGTAATTTGAAACACTTAAATCAAGATACGATATAACTTTATTAGTCCCGCACGTGGGGAATTTGGGTTGTTGCAGCATAAAGTGGACAGTGCAAGAAAAAAATAGTAAAAGATTAAGACGAACATAATAAAAACAAGTGTTATAAATAAATAAAGACGGTCTGCGTTTGTTAGCGTTGTGTGTCAGCGGCCAGCTGAAAGGGCGTTGTTATAAAGTCTGACAGCAGATGGTCTTTCCTTCCCACATCGTGGATCCAGCAGCCGGCCACTGAAAGAGCTACTCAGCGCTCTTTAGACATGCCAGCACGTCTAAACAAATTTCTGAAGTGATAGACAATAAGGTTACTACGGAGTCCCTTTTTTGACACTCTTAGTTCTGTTTGTTTTTTAAATGTCTTTTATTGAAATTCAAAAATTCTTCATTAGTCTCAAACTAAACATTGAACATTGGAAATGAAACGTTGTAAGTCATAATTTTCTATAAATAGTTGTAGTAGATGGGTTTGGCTGTGAGCAGGAGAAATCTCCCGTGGCTGTCTGTCTTACAGCAGATCTGAAGAAGTCTCTGACTGAAGACACCTTGTTGAAAGGCATTCTCATGAAAAGGACGCTTAGGTTTGTCCATTATATTCCTCATTTTATGAAGAATTGTTCTCTGCACAATCTCAAGAGTTTCCAGAGTAGTTCCCAGAATAGAGGCAGCCTGGCCGTCACTGGTTATCATGCTGCTATCTCAATTTGTTTTCTAATGGCTTTAAACAGAGTGTTAGAGTTTAAATTTCATTTTTAATCATTTCAGTATTCTATATTGTTCTTCTCTTGTTCCAGTCTCTATTTACAATTTAAAACTCAACTTACAACCGAGTTAAGATCCAGCAGCATAAACCGAGGATATTATCATTACCTTCCCAGCCTTAAGATTTTGATCAGGAATTTATTTGTTTTGGTATTTTTCAGCCAAAAAAAAAAGCTACATAAACATTTTAAAGCTACACTGTGTAAGAACTGCTCCCATCTAGCGGTGAAACAACCAACTGAATATTACATTCTAGTCCCACCTCCCACCCCCCGATTCCGAGCGCGTTTTAACTCCTACTGTGGCCGTTTCATCCCAAGGTTAACATGGCTTCCAGTACTACGACTTCATCAAGTGTTCCTTCCAGTGATGAGGTTACTTTAGAAAACTACACTGCATTTAGTTATGTAGTCAGACGTCTGCCGCGTCTCGAGTAGACAATCTCCCTCTGGCATTCATCACGGTGCAACTAAGTGTAGCCAAAGCGCGAAAGGCAGAGCTAGAATTTCCAGGAATGTCCCTCGTTGGCGAATGTATTTCAAAGATGGAGGCTCAATATGGATTCAGCCATTCACGCGACTTGCTCGTATGTATTCTGAATAGCAGATTCTACACTTACGAGAATACTTTCATTAGTAGGTGGAAGTAATTACACATGAATGAGCGCATATTTTTTTGAAAGAACAAAGGTTTTTTTTCTAAGAATTAAATCAAAAAAATACACAATGTAGCTTTAAGTGTATACGGATATGGAAATAATCAGGTCAGATTGACAATTTCTCTTATGTGTTGATTAGTGACGGAATGTTGCTGGTTTTGTTGAACAAACATGATAGAATTCAGAGATATGTGTCAGATCTTCGGCCAATGGATGTCAGAACAGCTGGATATCTGTGGACACGCCGACCTAGGGAGCATGAGTTACGTTCTACTATCAGGGTGGTGTGATGCTGCTTTTCTGGACCCAGACACAGAGTCTGAGGCGGGGGTGCTAAAGAAGATAATCTTTGATTGCTAAATACTATATAGTAGAGGGTCACTACGTGGGGAGCAGGTCACACTCCTTGTTGATCAACAAGCTTAATTAAAGAATCTTGAACCGCCGAAGGAATCTTTTCTCATCCTTTGTTAAGTATTTTTTCCATAATAGAAGTGATGCTGTTTTTTGGGAAGAAGGTTGAAAAAAAGATTTACCTTTACTTGTATTGAACCACTACAGGGACCCAGAAATTCAATGACAACACAGAAGTAAATAGTTAAAGTAAATTTATTTATTGGAAGACTTTCTGTAGCAAGATTTAGAACACATCACTTGTAGCTCTGTAGAAAGAGTAAGCACATTAGTGACTTTAGCTTTGAGGGAAACAGGAATCAGAAATTTGCTGTTTCATTAACCTGCAGTTAAGTGGCATGAGCAGGAAGACTCCAGCTGTAGTAAGAGCACGGGGTAAGCAGGAAGATAATCAGATAAGGGACCAGTGAGGTGAATTAAAACTGATTTGCAAGGGGAGTCAGACAGGAGCACAGCATAACATTGCACGAATACATGTGAATCATTAGAGTACCCCCTCCACCAAGCTAGTCAGAATAGCAAGAATGCCTGGAAGGCACCTAAGAGTGCTCCTCTGGCCTGTATCCTTCCCAGTCAACTAGGTAGTGGAGTCTACGACCCTCTCTTCTGGACCAGAGGAAGTTTCTTACACTGTAGACGACCAGTGATGAACCGGGCAAATACAGGAGGTCAGGAGGACCCTACAAGACATGACATGATATATCCTAGGAAGATGCAGATGAACGGTCACAGAATTAACCACCTTGTACAGTGGCTTGCAAAAGTATTCGGCCCCCTTGAACTTTTCCACATTTTGTCACATTACAGCCACAAACATGAATACATTTTATTGGAATTCCAGGTGAAAGACCAAAACAAAGTGGTGTACACGTGAGAAGTGGAACAAAAATGATACATGATTCCAAACATTTTTTACAAATAAATAACTGAAAAGTGGGGTGTGCGTAATTATTCAGCCCCCTTTGGTCTGAGTGCAGTCAGTTGCCCATAGACATTGTCTGATGAGTGCTAATGACTAAATAGAGTGCACCTGTGTATAATCTAATGTCAGCACAAATACAGCTGCCCTGTGACGGCCTCAGAGGTTGTCTAAGAGAATGTTGGGAGCAACAACACCATGAAGTCCAAAGAACACACCAGACAGGTCAGGGATAAAGTTACTGAGAAATTTAAAGCAGGCTTAGGCTACAAAAAGATTTCCCAAGCCTTGAACATCCCACGGAGCGCTGTTCAAGCGATCATTCAGAAATGGAAGGAGTATGGCACAAACTGTAAACCTACCAAGACAAGGCCGTCCACCTAAACTCACAGGCCGAACAAGGAGAGCACTGATCAGAAATGGAGCCAAGAGGCCCATGGTGACTCTGGACGAGCTGCAGAGATCTACAGCTCAGGTGAGAGAATCTGTCCATAGAACAACTATTAGTGGTGCACTGCACAAAGTTGGCCTTTGTGGAAGAGTGGCAAGAAGAAAGCCATTGTTAAAAGACAGTTTGCCACAAGCCATGTGGGGGACACAGCAAACATGTGGAAGAAGGTGTTCTGGTCAGATGAGACCAAAATGGAAAACGCTATGTGTGGCGGAAAACTAACACTGCACATCACTCTGAACACACCATCCCCACTGTCAAATATGGTGGTGGCAGCATCATGCTCTGGGGGTGCTTCTCTTCAGCAGGGACAGGGAAGCTGGTCAGAGTTGATGGGAAGATGGATGGAGCCAAATACAAGGCAATCTTGGAAGAAAACCTCTTGGAGTCTGCAAAAGACTTGAGACTGGGGCGGAGGTTCACCTTCCAGCAGGACAACGACCCTAAACATAAAGCCAGGGTAACAATGGAATGGTTTAAAACAAAACATATCCATGTGTTAGAATGGCCCAGTCAAAGTCCAGATCTAAATCCAATCGAGAATCTGTGGCAAGATCTGAAAGCTGCTGTTCACAAACGCTGTCCATCTAATCTGACTGAGCTGGAGCTGTTTTGCAAAGAAGAATGGGCAAGAATTTCAGTCTTTAGATGTGCAAAGCTGGTAGAGACATACCCTAAAAGACTGGCAGCTGGAATTGCAGCAAAAGGTGGTTCTGCAAAGTATTGACTCAGGGGGCTGAATAATTACGCACACCCCACTTTTCACTTATGTATTTGTAAAAAATGTTTGGAATCATGTATGATTTTCATTCCACTTCTCACGTGTACACCACTTTGTATTGGTCTTTCACGTGGAATTCCAATAAAATTGATTCATGTTTGTGGCTGTAATGTGACAAAATGTGGAAAAGTTCAAGGGGGCCGAATACTTTTGCAAGCCACTGTAGATGGAAGACGGTTTATTAATTCGAGGAGGCAATTTGCAACAGTCAACATGGAGAAGGAGGACCTTAGTAGACAGCCATACCCTTTGCCCTTCCTGGTACACACGAAAGACTCACTTGGATCCTGAGAAGACTGCAGAACTCTCGAGAACTGAGAAATGAACTGAGGATCCCTGTCGGAGACAGGGCAACTGGACGAGAAGGACCAAGTGAGTCATCTTGGAGTCAATGATAGTGGGTAAAACAGTGAAGCTGCTGGAAAAGGGCAGATCTGCGATTAAGTCCATGGACAGGTGAAACCAAGGGTGATGAGGAAGGGGCAGTGGATGGGAGGGCTTGGCTTGACTGCAGATGTGGGACGAAGAGACAAATTCCTTGGTGTCTTAAAGAAGGGCTTTCCTCTAAAAGCGGGCCCAGATGACCAATAGTTTTTTACTTATACCTGGGTAACAAAGTTGTGTACAACTGCAAAAATTTGAGTACCACTGAAACTAATTGGTCTGGAATGAAGAGAAGGTTCTTGAGAAAGTTTTCTGGAATCGTATGTTGTTGGTGGGCCTTCTTAATCCTGCTTTCCAGCTCAAGACTGGAAACGGGGGGCACGGTGGCGCAGCTGGGAGCCTGGCTCCCCTCACAGCTAGAAGGTCCCGGGTTCGATTACCGCCGGGGACGCTGTGGGTGCTGAGGGTGTGTTTGTTCCCCCACATCATCGGCACCCACACCTTGGGTGGGGTTGGCGAAAGGGCTTTTCTGTGTGGAGTTTGCATGTTCTCCCCGTGTTCCCTTGAGCAGCTAATGTGAGCTACTCCCACAAAAACATGCATTAGTCCTGGGGCTGTATACTGCCTCCTCCTGGCCGGCCGGGGCGCCAGTGGGGTTGGGGAGGATCTGGCTGGAATAACGTGATCCTTCCACGCGCTACGTCCACCCGGAGAAACCCTGCCCCATCGGGTGAAAAGAAGGGCCTGCCCACTCCCCAAGCATGAAGGAGGCTTGGGTTTCAGTGAAGGTTCCCTCCCGGGGCCGGCACAGAGAGAGAGTGGAACCCCAGGACCTGAACTAAGGAGCACTGGGTGATTAATAATGGGAAAAAATTGTGGGATAAAAAAAAAAAAAAGACTGGAAACCAACCAGTTGGATGAAGTCCATCTCTGCCTGAGCCTGTCCAGTTTCAGGATTCTTATGGATTTCAGAGAGGGTGATTGGTTTAGTGTTATTGGTCCTGGGTCCTCAAGAGAGTGAAGAAAATGAATCTACAGAAGAATAAAGCCCACCTGGCCTACCTGGGATATTGTCTCTTGGCTGAACTTAGATAGTTAAGGTTCTTGTGGTCAGTCCATATGATGAATGTTTCATTAGCTCCCTCCAGCCAGTGCCAATCTTCACACCTAGCACGCATCCCTGAATTCAATGACATTACAGTGGCTGAGGTTAAAGGCAAGTGACTCAGGAGGTAGGAGACTCTGGTTCGAACCCCTGCTCTGTCCGTCTCGGTTGTTGTGTCCTTGGGTAAGACACTTTGCCCGCTTTGCCTACTGGTGGTGGTCAGTGTTTGGGAGCCTCACTTCTGTCAGTGTGCCCCAGGGCAACTGTGGCTACAATGTGGTCCACCACCACTGTTTGAATATATACATGATTTGGTGAATGACTGTAGTGTGAAGCACATTGGGGTCCTCAGGACTATTACAATACCATTTCATCTTGGCAAACTGTATTAATCCTTCGACTTTTAAGCCTCAAAATGCACGTCTGGACTTTTTTTCCTACTTTAGCTGTAAAAAGGGCAGACAACGTTAAAGGGTTAAGTTGATCTTTGGACGTTTCTTATTCTTCATTGTTCACCCATTCTTTAGGATTTTTTTATAAGAATCAATTTATAATCAGATAATCCATTTTTTTACACAGCACTACTGTTCAATTACTTGTAACACAAATAGCAAATTCACTAAAGACATGGGAGAAACTTAACCCATTTGGGAATCTTGACAAGAGAAAGATGACCAACTCAAATTTAAAGTGAGCATCAGAATGGGAAAGAAATGGGATTTAAGTGATTCTGACAGACTTTGAACATGACCCAAGATTTTTTTTTTTCTCTGGTTAAAACAAATGGGAAAAACAGAAAATAGGCAGTTAGTTAAAATAGGCAGATGGGTGAAAATATCTTGTTGATATTAAAGATGAGGGGAGAAAGAGTAGAGTTCCATCTATCCTTTGATTCCATCCATCGATTCCATCCATCCATCCATATATATGACATAAAACAAAAGCATCAGTAACTCTAATGACCAGGAGTTATCAACAAGGTTTTGTGGAATATCATTCCATGAACGCACAACACAGTGAACCTTGAGCCAGAGAGGCTACAGCAGCAGAGGACCACACCAGGCACCCCCTTTATCATCTAAGAACATACCTGTGTAACAGCATCCTGACAGCTAAGTTTCAGCAAAAGTTAACTTGTGCTGTCTATGAGCTACTGGTGAATGCACTCAAGTACATTTTATAGAGCAATGAATGTGAGACTAGAAGGAACTGCAGATAAGAAGAAAGCACATCGGTATGGAAAAAAGGGCAGAATAAAAGAAAAGAAAGTAGAAGCAAGTGAGGGCAAGAGCATTCACCCAGCGCATGGAATCAATTGAAGAAATCAATTTTTAATTTGGCCATCAGGATGGCGAGGCTGGTGTACCAAAGGCACTACTATGGACTTAATTACACAAAACTGTCTCTGTGGAAGGAGAGATGAGAAGCAAAAGGAGAAGAAGCGATCGAGACGAGCAGTGAGAAATACAGGAGGAGTGACAAGGACAAGCAGAAGCAGAGACACTGATGGAGCGGCTGGTGTGAAATGGGTGATAGCAAGGTCAGTGACTGGGAGAGTAATAGAGCGTCAGAGGTTTCAGGGGAGGGACAGATGGTGACACACAGAAGAAGAGTTCGAGGAAACAAGACCCAGGGAAAGAGAGACCTGATTTCACGCTCCACCTCTCTGACTGTGAGGCTAGAAAACACATATACATCACACAGAGAATGATCATAGCATGTGGGTGACTTTGAACACACACACACACACACACACACACACACACACACACACACACTCAAAAAGCACACACCCACCCACCAAATAAAAAAATTTTTAAAAAAAACTTCATATGATTTCAGTGTCTCTTTTGGTGCCTTTTTTACTCTCCTCTTGCTGTGCTCTTCCTTTGGATTTGTGCTGCCTGGGGGGTGCTGGCCAAGCGTATCAAAGGCATTTGACCACGGTGGCGGCATGAAAGCCTTGCCCCAGACCATAACACCAGTGATAATCCAAGCTGTGCCACAGAAGCAGCACAGGATGAAACACACTGCAGTCTACAGCCCCACACACTCACTCGCAGGTTCCACCACTCTTTACTTTCAGCAACTACAGTACTACCTGGAGCTCCAAATCACTCTGATTGCAGGTTTTCTCAACGCCTTTCTTTACGGTTCCCTTTCTGACTTAGTTCAGATCATGAAGTCATTAGAGCTTGACTGCGACTGAGTTTGTCAGGCCATGAGGCACGAAAACCAGGAAAGCAGTCTAAGGCAGAGTCATGGGTATTCAATTCAATTCAGTTTATTTATATAGCGCCAATTCACAACAGATGTCATCTCAAGGCACTTAACAAGAAGTCATTTCAATACGTTTATACAAACATTCCAATCAGTTAAAAAGTTTCCTATTTAAGGAATCCCAGCAGATTGCGTCAGTCATTGGCGTGAGGTTGGGCCCTGTTGTTGCAGACTTTCCAACCACAGCAATCCTTCAGCAATCCCTCATACTGAGCAAGCATGTAGCGACGGTGGAGAGGAAAAACTCCCCTTTAACAGGAAGAAACCTCCAACAGAACCAGTCTCAGTAGGAGCGGCCATCTGCCACGACCGTCTGGGGGTTTGAGAAGACAGAGCAGAGACACAGAAGGAACAGAAGATCTGATGTAAGAGAACTTTCTATGTTACAGAAAGTAAAAAGTTGATAACAGGACACAGTGGATGTTCAGTTACTGGGAGGATCATCCCAGTCGATGCCCCCCATCCAACAGGGCATTGCAGCCAAGCAGGATACCAGACCGGGTGTATTCCTTTACTTTCACCGACTACAGTACTACCTGGAGCGTCAAGTCATTCTGAACGCCGGTTTTCTCAATCCCCAGCAACTACATGTGGTAGTTCTTCTTAAGAAATTAGCTTTCATTGCAGTAGAAGAGAAACATTCTATGTCTTAGTTATGCATTTAATGTCATTCTAAAATTTATACGAAAGCACAAAGAAATAACCAGATGTTAGTACAATCACAGATAGGTGACTTAAAACATTACCCCACACTTATGTCTTACAGTGTAAAGTAAAACAAAGTTGTTCACTTATTGATAATATGCTATTTTGAGAAAATATTCACTGCAGTGCTACAAACCTACAGTTTATCAAACACGACTGCCGGTATCTGGTGTTTTCATCAAAATCCACAGACCTCAGCCCATCAACCAAGTCACTTTTCTAAAATTACTATAAGCCTAATCCCAGCCTGCTGTTACTCAGTTTGCTTCTGTCTTCCACTGTTGCATGGATCAGCCTACACACATACACGATAGATAGATAGATAGATAGATAGATAGATAGATAGATAGATAGATAGATAGATAGATAGATAGATAGATAGATAGATAGATAGATAGATAGATAGATAGATGATAGATAGATAGATAGATAGATAGATAGATAGATAGATAGATAGATAGATAGATAGATAGATAGATAGATAGATAGATAGATAGATAGATAGATAGATAGATAGATAGATAGATAGATAGATAGATAGATAGATAGATAGATTCTTGAGTGAGTATTGATTATATCCCGAACAGTAAATTATAATAGGTCTGTGGTCTGTACAAAACATGTTAATGTAGTTCTTTGCCCAAAATCACTCTCGCAGAAAGTGATCTCACAAGTCCTGACAATTTCAGTCCCTTTCAGAATGAACTGTTTAGGGGGCTCCGTCACTTTTATCCAAATTAGCGATATCTAAGAGCAAATATTTGCAAAAAAAATGGACGGATGGTTTTTATTCACGTTTGGAGGCTTTATAGAGGCAGCAGAGAACCAAATTCTGATCACAAGATCAAAAATGTACTTTAAAGGCTACATGATAAATGGTGTGTAGTGGGGAAAAAAGTACTACAAATCACCATATAAAATACCTTCCTCCCCGTAAAACTTCAATATGGCAGCATTATGCTGTGGAAATGCTTTTTCTTAGCATGGACAATGACACTAGTCAGAGTTGATTTGAGGATAGACAGCTGAATGTAGAACAATAGTGGACGAAGATCTGTTAGACATCGGAGATATCAGCTTCATCCTCCAACAGGACAAAAGTGCTAAACATACAGATAGGGCTACAATCGAATGGTTTGGATCAAACCATATTTATGGCTTAATCCAATTTAGCTTCCGCTATTTTGCTGAAAACAAATCAGAAAAGATTTTAGTTTTAAAGACTTGCAGATGTAATTGCCTCAAAAGAAGGTCCTACATCTGCTCCGACATTCCATTTCAAATCTGTTATCCAACACTGCTTATTTGTCTTCAACTCCTGTTCTTCCTGTTCACTATCTGTTTTCTCTCCCATTCGCTTCGCCCTTTTCCCCTCATCGTGCTGTCTGTACACTGACTGTGAATCCTGCTGTGTCCTGATGAGAGAGAGGATAGTTAAATGCCTTGGGAGGTTTAGGACCCACAAGGGATCCCTCCGATAGCAAGCCAAATAATGAAATGTAATTCTCAAGGCATAATTAAGTTAGAGATGGTGTGATTACTGTGTGATCCATTAAAAGTGATGGCAAAAGTAATTACTTATTCAATCAGCAAGGTTTTATGAGGATATAAGATAGTGCCATGTTGCTTTGCCTTTATACAAGTCATTACATTTACAAGGGAACATCACTTGAACAGTGATTGGTCTTCATGACAGCTTGTTCATCTCTGCGTTCAAACCTTGCTGTAATAAAACCCCTTTTTAGTATTTGAATGGAATTTTTCGTAAACCTGCTCTCCTGCCCATATCCATCCATGGGTTACGAGATGCTTATTACTTATCTTTTTGGTGGAAAGTATAACATCTGAATGTGGGTGCTTTCCTATGAGGCTGTTGTGGCGTTCCTAATTTCCGCTGAAGTGTTTGGACTATGCCGGGGTTAGAAAGTGCAAGAAGAACCACAGAGGAAATAAACACTTGGCAGCAATTCAGAACATTGTGCATCTGACACCTCCCACTCCAACATATGGGAGGTAAATCCGCCCACGCTGATGAATCTCTAGAGACTGTCAGTCAACACAAGGGTGCTCAAAGGAACGTGTGAGGATAACACTATACTGCAGTTCAGCATTTTCTCACTGCAACTGTGTCATGTTGCTAGAACTGTATTTTATTGTGTTTTCTTCTTTAGAACAATCAAACATCACTCATGGTTTTGAAGAGAATTGAAACTGATTTCAGTAGGATCAAACACTGGTACTGGCCAGAACTGCTTGACACAACAAACTCACATCTTTAAGGCAGCCCATAAAGTTGTTGCTGACTGGTGATCCGGGCAGGTCTGCGGTGTTGGGGCTTCCCCCGATGTAGAAGAAGTCATCGGAGCCTAACATGGTGTAATCCTCCTGGGTGTAGCCAGTGGTGGTCAAAATACCATCAACAGAGATGGTCACCTAGTGCAGGCATCGACCAAAGGAGACAGAAGTAGAAAGAGGGAACAATAGAGCAAGAGTAGAGAATGATAAGAGAGGGGAGAAATTAGAAGAAATGAGGGGAGAAACAAGGAAGATGTTAGATTAAACACCAGTGATCGGCAGGGCTGTGTCCTAGGATGTATTGCTGTCTTTGGTGCTAGTCAGACTGAGGACATTCACTGTAGAGTGCACTTGTTACAGTAAGGATATGGCCATGAACGCCACTGTACTGATAATTGACAGTGTAGGAAAAAGACTAAGGAGAAGGTTTAGTTCAGCTGGATCCTGGACTGTGTTATGAAGGGCTAAAAAACATGAAATCTTGTTTAAACAGGATAGCTATTTCTTCTGTAATAAGATGAATAATGTACACTGCCAGCTACTGAAAGGGCACCTGTTCAGTTCAATTTAGTATGCAAAATTAGTGTCAGTTGGGTGAAAATCTCAGACAATGGAGTCGGAAATGTGATCCTGCAGCCACGTTTCAGTGAAACACATGATACTGCATTACCACAATCTGGCTAGGTCCTTGTCAGGGTTTGGAGTTTGTCAGACTATCTCACATAACAAATGATGATTGTTGAAAGAGATGGTTTGAACTTCCTCCTTCTTTCTCTCCTCTTTGCTCTTGCTCTGCATCCACAAAGCCTCCTTGTTACATTTACCATTTGTTCAGTCAAATGGTAAACGTACCAAGCATAAACCATTTGATCTTTACAAGTGGCCCTCTGTGTGTCTTTGTGTGCGTGGTTTTTTTTGTTTGTTTTTTCCCGTGACTGGCGTATTCTATAACATTCCTTCGCTGAACCAGTTTTCATTTCAGCAGCTATCACAAAAAATAACTCCTGTCTCATTTTAATTGCCTCCAGACTTGCATTCTCTGCAAGGCTACACATTCTGTATTGAATGTTTGATTGCTGACAGAGTAGACAGTGCCAGGTTGGAATGAGGAATCAGAGTCACAGACATAAGCTGAAAGTATGAGATAGCGGTAATAGACATGCCGAAACAAGACTTAACCATATTGAAAATTCATTTTTCCTTACATTTTTAAAAATAACACAGGCTGTTCTGGGAGGCTGTGTTTCAAAGCTCAAACTAAATCTCATAGTGTTTCAAATACTGAGTCTTTATAATCTGATATCAATAGAGAATGAGTAACCCAATAAAAAACATGTTTTATCCTTTCACTCGGAGGTGTGAGAACTACTCTTCTTGCAGAACATACAAAGCTTAGAAGATGAGACAAAGCAACTGTTCTAAATGTCACTGCAGCCTGTTCACTAATAGTTCAATAACTACCTGGGGAGTGAGAAAAATGAGATCTGGGAGACACTCAAGAAAACCATCTCTCCTCCACTCGTAAGATAATACAGTAATCATTCTGACTAAAAACCCATTCTTTCCACATTCAACTCATTACAACGCAGACAAAATTGCAGTACTTGATGAGAATGCAAATAAGTATAATCTAGCTAATTATACTGTTGCTCTGCATTGTCATTTTACATCATGACTGTATTTACCATTAGTACCACCAAAACAGCACTTTCAATCAAACACACAGCCAAATCATGTTATTTGATTTGGGACCAAATATAGTGGTTTTTCAATTATTTACCATTTAATCATACTAAAACAGCTGGCTATACTGAAAGAAAAGTGCTCATGTCTCTGGTTTGAAATATGATTTTGCGTAAATGTATAAACACAGCACTCCCAGGAGCAAAATACATTGCCATTTGCTTTCCATTGCCTTCTGCATCAAAAAGTGCCAGTATTACAGATATCATGATGATAATGTGGAGAGGAATCTTCAATTGTCTCTGGATGGAACGTGTCGTGTTAATTTTCAGTATGTTTCATTCACTAGTGCCAAGCTACAAGAATACATACATTTATATTTTCTAAACAATGTATAAACCATTTCAGTCTGCTACAATTGAAATCATTTAAAGTTCTGAAGCTGGTGGCTGAAGCGAAACTATAGCAACTGCACTCCACAGATCCTGTTTCCTCAGCTGAATCATCATTTTTGATTCCCAATTCTTTTGACTTTTTTTTTTCTTCCTTAGTACTTCCCTGATTAACAGGGCAACCCATTTTTATGTCTGCTGTTGGTGAATAATAGAGTTTATAAATAATCTGCTGGTATGTGGGATGGGGGAGGGGGGGGGTCATCTTTGAGGGTTCACAGATGGGGCTCTCAGCGGGACCGACTCACTTGTCCTATCGTGATGGCGGAAACCTCACGAGCTAGGAAGAAGAAATGGGGGGCATTATCAGGATATGTGCAATTTTTAAACATTTGTTTTGACTTTAAATGAGCCATCCGTTCACACGGTCATCAAAAATAAGGCGTTAAGTGATGTTGCGATATAAAGACTGAACCCGGAAGGCCTTGAGACTAGAGCGTGGACTCAAAGTACTGAGGAGCTCTTAGCTGAACATCTTTTTTAGAAGGCTGTTGATGATACATCTGGGATATTGTCGGTGGGATAATGAGGGGTAAACATTGACAAACTGCCAGACACCTATTAAAATTAAGCAAAAAAAGGGAAATTACAAATCAGTGTTTGTTATTTACATTCTCCTTTCTTTCAATTGCTAATTCTGCCACCTGAAAAGTTAAAAGCTTTTTGACACAGATCAGTAAATATTGCCTTGAGCAATCTGATTTATGTAGTGATTTATGATGTGATCAAAGGCTGCATCTACATAGAAAAAAAACAAAAAACACTCCCCTCAGAGAAAACTTGTCAAAGTGCCAAAACAACAGAAAGATTTAGCAGAAAAAAAACAATAAAAAACATTTCTCCTTTTTCAGAGGTTGATAAACAGGACACGTAACAGAGTATATATATTAAAAAGAGTAAACCTCACTTTTTATGGTATCTTCACCTCTTGTAATGGCAGAACTGTTTTCCCTGCACATACCTCACTAAAGGTCCTTCTGATTTCATTATATTTTCAGGGCTTTCACCAGGCTTCCCTTCCAATACCTTCTTAGCACAGACCTGGCCGATCTGTGTGGAATTGAGACTTTCCCAGATTTAACGTTGACACGACTTGAAGTATCAAATCATTTAAAGCTGACAAGTTCACCCGATCTCCTGCTGCTGAATCAGGTCCGTGATGAGTGGAGGGTACCTTTCAGGATTTGAACATTCTAGATCGACACACGCTTGTGTGTTTCCTCCTGAGAGACTGCCTTCCTCCATCCACATGAAAACCTACCTTACATGGTAAACTAGAGCTGCTTTCATCCGCATCCTTCTGTTCGTAAGGATCTCTCTAAGCGCGTCTTACTCTGAAGCTGCTGGTGGCTCTGAATAGTGGATTCGTTTCTGATGAATCAAAACTGTGCAGGTGACACAGTGGCCACGCTTACAATATGCAGCTGGTTAGTCCTGACGTGACTGAAACACGCGCACACAATTTACTGAGCAGACTTGCACACGGTCCACTGTGCATTAGAATACTCTCACCCGAGCCACTCTGCTGATCCTCAGAGGTCTGGTTGAAAAAAAATAAAATAAAACTTATGTGCTGACTACGACCAAAAAGAAAAGAAAAGAAATGAGCAAGCACACTAATAGGAGGTCCCATGAGCACAGCCACTACTTCACTGCTTCTATATATGGATCAAGAATGAACCCAGGTAGTTTCTAGGCCTCTGAGCAAGTACGAAAGGACGCACTAAACCTTGCTTAACACATTCGTAGAGGTCTTTCTGGCTCTAAGAAAACACAGTTTAGTTTTGGCTCGAAGCGACACAATGAAGGTTTCCTGTTTCCTGGTAATTGATAGGTATAAGGACTGCCTTTGGTGATGTATGGAAGCTTTTCTGTAAGTTCTACTTAGTAAAATTAACATTTTCAGGTTGTATAATGCCTTTTGGTGTTTTTAATTTAAAATCTACATTGATTTCAAAAATAACAATACTTATTAAATACTTTAGCTTATATTAATCTACTAAAAAGTGTTTGCAGCAGTGAACAATTTCTATTCAACAATTAAATTACCTATGTACAAACCAAACTTGATTAAATATACCTTTTTTAATGTACATTTACTATGCAAACGAGCTGGTGGTGGATAAGGAATCCAGCTTTAGGAGTAGAAATCTATTGATGCTAAACATGTATAATGAATCCCCTAATAAAGTGGTGTTTGCGGCCCTAAATCATGGATTTTACAGTTTGGCCATAGTGCAAAAGCATCTGCATATTTTGGTCAAATCTAAAACACATAAAACAAATAAATGATGCCATCACATTTCTTAAACAAAAGAATTGATAGAAAAGAGAAATTAATTAACAAATTTATAGATGCAACTAAGTCTACAAAAGTGCAAAATCCTAGAGGTGTGTACCTTCTTAAGCCTTTAAAAGAAAAGCAAAATATCGATACAATCCATTTACCATATAAAATTTAGGTTCCTAAATGTAAGACTTTTTGTTATGCTTTGACAGCCTCCACAATCAGGCTGATTGGCCCAATGAGGACACATGGAACGTGGTGTGCTTGGAGACGGAGGCTTGGCCAACAGAGAACTTTGCAGTGCATGGTTTGGAACCGACTTGCAGGAAACATCTATCTCAACTTCCATCTAGGTGACAACGAAGTAGGTCTGATGCAAAACCTCTAACCATATTTTATGGTAAATGTTTGTTAAAATTCAACGCATCGGTGGAAACAGGGGAAACTACCAACAACCATCAGCCAGCACAACAGTTGGTAACAATGAAGATTGACAAGAACTGGTGGACTTAACGTCATCGTTGACCGAGGACTTCCGCTGATTTCCTCGCCAGGTGTACCTGCTGTTTTGGCATCAAGAAATGTGACAGGTGCCGTTTGATCTCCAACAGCTGAAGGAAGACTCTACCACCAAAAGAAACTCGATGTCGTTTTGTTGTTTTTCGGACAGTTTTGTATAATCCAGTTAAGGCCAAATTAATCAGGTCCCTGGTAGAGTTCGATTACAAAGGATTTTTAGTCATCCCAGAAGGTTGTTGTTGGTAGGAAATGAGACAGACATTGCTCAAAAGAATACAAAACAATGTAAAAGAAGCACCAGACTTAAAAAAATAGATATCCAAATCAACCTAAAATCAATAGGAAATAACTTTATTGGCATTACACTGTACTTGTTGACCAGCTTTATGCGTGTGTAACACAAGTCTGTATCATAAGAAGACCTCTTTGCCTTGACTTTTTCTAAACCTCTTAAAGAATTTAAGACCCTTCACAAACACCAATACATGTATTTTCCCTCTTTTTTTGTGTTTACCTTCTTATGAATACACTTCTCTTATGTATCACTTATGGGGGTTATATGAATAATTTCCCCCATGTTTAATAACTTACTCTTCATAAATATGAAAAGTCCAGTCAGTGTAAAAGATGATTAAACAATTTATCACAGCGTTTGCTACGCACTAAAACATGCTCTTCATAATGTCAGCGATTTTGCTGATTTGTAACTTGATTGGTCAGGACTATAACTTATATTTCATAAGCAGTAGAGAAACGGGTTCAAATACTTACCTTGAAAATGAATCACTTACCCCTTATAGCGCTACATCTGCTTTTTCTCATAGATCTTTATTGAGGAGAATTGAAAATGCATGCCTTAGAAATAACACAACACATCAAGTATTCACAACCATACACATTTTCTATAATAAGCTCAGAGTGATGCTACTAACGACAGGTTTTCCATCAGAAAAACACGTCTCATTGGGTGCATGGCTTTGATAGGTGTCTGGCAGATTGTCAAAATCTCCTAGCGACAGATTATGACAAATTATGTTAAAGTACACGACGAAACTAAGCTGCATTTCAGGGGGTAGTCGAAATATTCCAGAAGTGTTGAATCAGCAACAGTTAGAAGGGGGAGGGGGGGAGGGGGTGCATAAGTGATGCCCAAAAGGCTTAGAAGGTTGAAGGGTGAGCGGAATCTGTTAGTACTTTTGTAAGTAAGGGAGAGTCAGACACAAAAATGGTTGTTAGTACAGTTACAACAAGGGTTTTATTAGAACAGTTGATTAGTAACACCGATTTGGTTAATTTCATCAATGTGGTAAAGTATATGTGAGGATTCTTTAAAAGTCCTCTGCAATTTGATTGCACAAACCAGATCCAGATTTGAACTGAACATGGTATTTTATGTGGACGGGGTTTGTTTTGCTCAAGAAGAACCAAAATTAATCCATCCAAGTTAACAGGGTGACACACAGCCCATGCACGTTAATAAAAAAGATGGCAGAAGTATGGAGGTGTAGGGAGATTTCCATTAGACACAACACAAATGGATTAAGGAAAATCCAAAAAGAAAAAACAACAACAAAACAACCATCTGGCAAGATGCAGCAAAGTGAGTTTGTGTGTGTGTGTCGGGGGGGGGGGGGGGGGGGGGGGGTTAATTTAATCTCAGGTATCACAACACCAGACAAATGGGAAAAGAAACAGAGCTCTCATTGTTAAGTCTGTTGGTGATATTCAAAAACACAACATAAAAAGAAAGCAAACAAAACGAAGAACAAAAAAAATTAAAAAACCGTCAAGGCACGTGTACAACAGACTGACACGTGCTGGGCTACAGCAGCATTCACACCGTTTTAACAGTGCAAGGTTGCTCTAGCCAACTTTTGCATGCAAAACAGATTGGAAGATTACAATCACTGGATGCTGTCAACGTGAAGGTGGAAGTGGGACGGGATGGGACCAGGATCAATAACCACCGATGAAATAAACGAGAAAGAGAGGTTTTTTTAAAGAATAGGGAAATTTCAGAGGGGGAGATGAGATAGCCCTACATCTGGTAAATAGAAGAGTTAGTATTCCAGTCGCTTCAATACCATTTGTATTATTTTAGGTGATGCACTTGTGTTGCTTCATAATTTCTCTAAAAATGAGTAAGCCATCATAAAATACACATACTTCTGCCTTTCTCCTCAATTCATGTTATGATGGACTGGCTAAATTTAATCCTTGCGACATTCATCCTCTTTTTACCAGAGAAGGAAATCTGTCTCCTCTCTATATTTTTCCCGTGTCATTTTTCTTTCGTTCTTTTTTTTCTTTTTTGTTTCTTGGTAAGACAAGGTGTGAGGTCATAATTTGTTTTAGTGGATTAATTTCTAAAATTAAATAACAGTAATAATAATAATAATAATAAAAAAAACATAAAATAGGAAGAAAAGAATAAAAGCTAAAAAAAATAGAGGGAATGGCTACCACATTTTATGGTCATATTAAATCGATTAGGACAATTAATATATGTATGTATATATGTTAGCCAGAATATATACATAAACATATATTCTCAGTCTTATCCCTATTTCAAAAGAATAAGGACAAAAACGGGAGAAGCCTATTATAGTCATGCAAGGGATGACGGATAAAAAGTATACGAAATATAA
This sequence comes from Valencia hispanica, assembly GCA_963556495.2. Lineage (NCBI taxonomy): Eukaryota > Metazoa > Chordata > Actinopteri > Cyprinodontiformes > Valenciidae > Valencia > Valencia hispanica. The sequence continues at coordinate 10,192,784 of OY747714.1, read as the reverse complement.
GTTAATGTTAGTGTTAGTGATGGGTAGAGCACACACAGCTTATACTTTGTTTTTTAAATGTTTAGGGCCTGCATCAATGGGCAGACAGTTTTGTTTACAGACGGACTTCCCAGTGAAAGAAAGTAAGACCAAACTGCTAAAATAGTGTTGAGATTTCCTTAAAAAAACAAAAAAAAACGAAAACATATTATATCTTACTTTGATTATCCATGCATCTATTTTAAGGTGTCTATTCCCTTATTAAAATCCTTGTGAGGGAGTATGCTCGATCAAAAATCAGTGGAAGGGCAGGAGATCTTGATCTGAGGCTGCTTTTATAGCAAGGGCTTTAAACACTAAATCAAGTGCTGTAAATACTCTTCAATTTGCCATGAACTTTACAATGACAAGCCAGGATATATGTCTCAAGATATGTCTTACTGTAACATAGTAAACATGTCTTACTGTGGCAATATAAAAAAAAAAAAAAAAAAAAAGCTTTGTTCAAATTGTCATCTTGTTCACCATTTTATGACTATTTTCCAGAACATGCACTGGAAATTCATCAGATGGTACGGTTCACAGCCAAACAACGTTTTTCAGCCTTGTTGAAAATGCACAATATACTTTGACCAACATCTCAACCGCACCAGAGCTAAGGCTGAAGGATTTGAGAAATCATTAGGAAAATGTTTAGCTTACTCAGATCTAACTTAAAACAGTAAACTTATCAGATGTAGGCTGCCAAGTAAAGGCAAAAAGCAAACTGTAATTTAGACAAGTCATTGCTTTTGATTATCTGCACACAACGTAAAACAGTCTGTTTAAAATATATGTAAAATATTTTATCTTTTTTTTTTTCAGGGTCAAAATCATTTTTATTTACACAACATAGTGTTTTTTGAAAAAGTAATTACCCCTTACAGATGTATTTATTTGTTTTCTGTCACAAATCATTGAAAGAAAATGTATGATAATATGATGAAATATGTTAATCTGTTTGTAAACAATTTTATTTTATTTATTCAATCAAAAGCAACCTAGCCTTATCTGGAAAAAGTAACTGTCGCCTAAAGCCAATAACTGGTTGTGCCGCCCTCAACAGCATCAACTGTTTTTACAATCATTTTGAATTGCCACGTGGCATGAATTATTTTATTCAGCCACACTCTAAAACATTTGATGATGAATGGCCAGCCATACCACAGAATCTCATTGGGCTAGTCCAAAAACTTACTTGGGGACAACTCAGACATCTCTTAGATTACAGTCCTGCTGCACAAAGTTCTTAAAAATAATAGCCTTACATTAGAGATGGATTTTTTTGGGACAAATAGGTTATTTTTGGTCAACAGTGGTTTCCACCTGAGAACTTTCCAAAGGAACTGGTAGGGTGAAAATGACAGCAACTTTTTTAACAAACCAACTGGTTTCAGCTTGTAGCCTTCATTGGGTTCACTTGTAAGATGGTCAATACTTTTTCAAAACCCTTTCTAATAGGGATGTAAGAAAATATTGATACACCGATATATCATGATATTTTGTTTCCCAATATTGTATCGATATTCAAAAGCCAGATATCTTTGTTTTTTTTGTGTTGTTTTGTTTTTAGGATTTGAATGGAACAAGCACCTTAGATCTATGTTTTACCCTCATATGTTTAGATAAGGAGGAAGAAGTCCTTCAGTTGTTCCCTGAGCTGTATTGACGGAGTTGCCCAAGTCAGGGGGTTGGTTAATGACACCCTGTTCGATTTTGGTTACCCAGTAGAAAACAGAAATGTTGAAATTTGCATTCGCTTTACAAATGCTAACCAGGGGTCAATTATGTTGTCCATTACCTAAGATTTAAGCATGGATTTCTGTGCAACTTCACTAGTATCTGGGAGATCCGGACCTACTGTAATTATAAGGTTTGTGGCACTGAAGTAACAATTGAAAGGTCCTATTCATAACACAATAAAGTGAGCACGCAAAAGGCTAAATATTTTATATAGAACCAATGGCTTTGTGACCCTAATGAGCGATTCTTTTTCAAATAAAAGAGACAAAACCTGTTCTTAACTTTTCTTCACTGGAATAGTCACAGAGTATGTATTTGCTTGAGAAATCAGCTGTGTAAGCTCGCCTCATAGGGTTCCTCTAAAACAACAGATCAGGAGGGGAACTAGGGTTAACATAAAACCCGTAAAATTACTCGAATACAAAATTGTAAAAAAAAAAAAAAAAACTAAACAAAAAAAACATATTTTGCATTATATTCTTTATTTCTTCATACGGATAGTGTTTGAAGTTCTGAAAAATAACCTTAAAAACAAAGGAAATAAGAGCAAGAAAATATAAAAAGAGAAATAAAGACATACAATTGAAACTAAATATATTGATTTTTTTTTGTGCAGACCTCTCTCGATGAAAACATTCAAAATTTCAGGAAGGGGAAAATAAAGGGTAATAAAAAAAATCTGTCACACATATTTGTATAAATATATACAAAAGAGAGGGCTAAAAGAAAAAAAAAAGAAAACAGGTGGAGTTTTTCAGCTACCTTGGAATTGATGGAGGATTGGACTTTGAGTTAAGCAAACAGAATAGAAAGAGTAACGGAAAACCCAGGGCAAACCAAAGTGTAAGACAATTAGAATGATATCTACCATATAATGCAGTTTGTTTACCATAGCGTGTCCAATGCCTGCGTGCTTTAGGAGAAAACAGGGGGGAGGAGAAAGAAAAAATAATGATGAACCTTAAAAAAAAACTCAAGAAAACATATCCTAACCCCCAAAAAACGTGGGATAGAATTGCCTGTAGCAAAAGCAGCGTCTCAGTTTATAGGCAATCTGAGGCTAAGAAAAAGGTAAAACAAAAAAATAGAAAAATACAGTCTAAAAGCTTCTTTTTTTTTGCTTTAAAACATCCAAATAAAGAAATAAAGAAAGCAACTCTAAGTGCCTAGTTGGTTTAAAGGGTCCTCAAAACAAAATCATCCAAAAAGATAAAGAAATAAATAACGGAAAAGGATAGGATACAGTACATTTGTTAGTATGTAGGTCGCAATTTAAGTAGAAAAAAACAACAGATGGTACACATTCCGTGAATGACACAGTGTTAGTTGTTGAAATCATAAAAGGTAAAGGAAAACAAAATTCACTAACAAAAAGAACAAACTGGAAAAAATCTGAAGCTTGTTAGTAAGAGAGAAAAGTTAGAAAATCAACCTCCACTGGAGTGGGTGGGGGGGTTAGGGCTTTGGGTAGTTTTAAAAGGGGGATGTTTATGTTGAATTGGGAAGGAAATGAGGGAAAAGTACATCAATATTAGTATCCACGGAGACAGACTGATGTGGCCAGCGGGGCTCTCTATTAATAGGGTCTAGGTAATTTCTGCGAGGCCTTCGTTTTGGTGGGCACAGCCAATTATTTTAGATGACTTACAGAGAAGTGAACACAACGGATGTCAACTGCGATACATGAAACAAAAACAACACAAAAATAAAGACATTACTGCATTGTATGAACCGGCCATTATCTTAAGAGCTAAGGTTGATCTCAAGCGTAAGGTTGCGATGTCGCCGAGCTAATCAGAGAATTCCTGCAAAGGGGAAAATGAAAAAAAGGAAAAGTGGTAGAAATATTTATTTTTCAGCTGCTGCATTCTGAAAGGGAAATTGATGTTAAATTGTTAGAAACATAACACGCATATGGCCGCTTCCACCAGTAAATAATACATTTTGTTGGTCTATTTTTTTATTTTTATTTTTTGCATTTAATGACTTCTCATCAATTAAGCATATTAGTACCATCAGATAGTTGAACGTCACATGTCATGCATAAGGCAAAGTAAATGCACAGCTTTGAAAATACAACAAAAATGGGCAGTCAGATGAGAGTATCACCTCTGGTACATCCGATGGACACCCAGGCATCAGCTGGGCTGTTCAGGATTAAAGGCAATTTTTGTTGCTCCATGAAATTTAGACTTCTGGTTCATCCTTCAGATTGGCTTTAAAGCTCTACTTTTACAGCAACAAAAGTGTTAGGAGACACGATAAAATGCCTCGCCAAACCTCAGTTTGAGTGAGAATTTGTGGTACGACCAAAAATGCTGTTGCATCCCAACAGAGGTCATACAGCAGAGTGTGTTTGGTGCCCTTGGCGAGATTGCTGTTCGGCAGAAAAGGTCTGGATTATTTTCATGATGAAAATATCATATTGTTTACCACTGTCAACACTATTTGCAACCTGTTCAGAGATGCGTACCGCCATAGAGCACGGTGCTGTGCTGCAGGACATGCTCAGGGTCAGGTAATTTAGGTAGAACATTACAGACATTATCATATTTTATCACTTTCTGCATTTATTATTTCCTTTGCATTATTTTCAGCACAACAAATTGGCACTAGATAAACCAGCAATTTGCTGATATGTGATATATATGTTAAAAAAAAGAAGAAAAATATAAAATCCAATTCTTTTGGCCTTGCACTGGCGCCTCCTCTGGCATGTGGTGCCCAGCCCGCCTATGACTATAGGGTATACAGTTTTACAATGCTGGGGCAGATTTGTTTTAGACAACAGAAACTTGCCATCCACGTTTGTTTTATGTGCCATAATTATGCAGCTTGCAGCTATATTTATCAGAGCTTTTGTTCAAATGCAATATTTTGAGTAAGTCTATTACACAAACTCCCCAAAAAGATCTGTTTAAAACTCATCAAATATTCATAAGTTGTTATCCTCACCCATTAAATCGCAGCCATGTGCATAAAATATAGACAAATCCGGCATATTCTGTTTAGAGTTGGAGTTATTGGCCTTTTGTCGTGCCGGACTTTAAGCAGTAAAAGTGATTCGACAAATCAGAAGACCCGTGGCAAATAAGCTGCAGTGACGATGCTCACCAGTTACCTAAGGTGGTCCTGCCCTGAATTATGCACACCTTCAAGCATTAACATCATTTAAACTGATTAGTAAAACTTAAGAGACTTTTATTTAAGTTAAGGATTTTGGCCAGCAGTGGTCAGAAGTCTGTTCCTGACCTGAGATGTGTCTCCGCTTTATGCGTATGGGTGTGCTTACATTAGGTATGTACCGATACATGTGTGGGAAGAATGCCATCAGTGTGGGAGATGGAGCCGAGTGGTGACCGTAAACAAAAACTCGCCAATGTTAAGCTTTGTGCATGCCCACTCCTTGATGCTTGGTCAAAGTGAAGAGCTGTCACCCATCACCAACTATCTCTAATGATGCCTCTTAATCCGTTAATTAATAGGGAAAAAAAAGATCCTGCAGTGGGTGTGAATCTGCATATGAGCACTGCAATTTGCTCCCGTGTCTCTAAGCTGCAGAAAGAACAGGCTATAAATGAATGACATAATAGAAAACTTGAAAAGTCCAAAATATGAAAAGAGATTTGTTTACTCTTGACAAATGTATCCATTGAACAGGGGGACAGTAGGTGGTGGCCTTTTCAAACAGGCAGCGACTTTTAGATCCCTCGCATGCACATATTTTTTGGATTTTTTTAAATGACCTCTCTGAACTACCACTTTTTTTTTACTTAATGTAGCGGTATCCTCCAAGAAAACAACAAACGTTTTCTTTCAAGAACATTCAGCCTGGAAGTCTGACCGTCGTTTCCAAAAGTAAGAAATAGGAGTACTAAAATAAAAACACTGCAAGGCTGGAGGTCATGTTTAAAAGTGGACGTGAAAAAGATCTAAGGGATATTATTTTCATTTTCACTAGGGGTGTAGTGGTACACAAAAATCATGGTACACTTTAATCAAGAAAAATATATACAAATGTGCACATGATTTCTTCTTTTTTTACTTTGATCATCATTAAACAAGGAACCATTTTTTCTTAATTCCTTAATTTCAATTTCTGAAATTAATTTGATTTTGTTATGTTCTATGACTTAAGAAAGTTGAAAGTATAGAACTGACTAGAGATTTGATAGAATTTTTTAAAATATAGATAAAATAGTACAAGCAGACATAGCCAGAGTAGTGTTAATATTTAGAAATGTTTAAATAATACTTTGCCCATATTTGAGAATAAAACATGCTTAATCACTATGGAGTTGATTTCATATTTCGACAGCCTAGCCTCCCAGCTGTAACTGAATACAGCATGGGCAGCTGTTGGGAAAATGCTTTCTTATCAACGGGGATTTCACCAACTTGCATTTTATACAAAATAAGGAATTTGGGCTGACTGGATGCTACTGGTAGCCATGTTGACATTTTTCTCTTTTATCAGTCATGTGTACATTCAGCTTGACATTGTTTCATGTGAGTCATTCAGTTCAGCGCAATGGGTGTTATGGACCTTATTACTGTTGAAAGATGCGTTCGCTTGCAAAGTTTTGGTTCGGTCCATTTTTCTTTTTCTACTGTAGCTGCATGAGAAACAATTATTGTTCCCAAAGAGCGGAGCTTAATGATAGCTTGAGTCCTTTCGGTTTTCTTTTAGTGTCACTTTTTCAAGTTGCGTTGCAGAACGTTGCACAGCACTCTGAGTTCCCCACATACACATTCTGCGTGTGTTCAGGTAGAAAACAGCTGGATTTGTTTGGTACAAGTGCGCACCGAAACCGACAGGGCCGTACCAAAAAATCTGAATAAATGTAGTTTCACCCCTAATAATCACTGATTAAAAGTGTTTTATTGTAAAGATCAACCATGCAAACAGCTAAACTATTATTTTACTGTCTTTCCCATTCAGCAGACAGAAGGATATGGTATCTAGTGGGTTTAAAGAGTTTCTCTCAAGACTTGAAGTGTTCTTTCCAGGAAGATGTGAGGGCAAAACTACAGCAAATTGGACAGAGGGGAAAGTGACATCTTCAACAAGAGGAAACCATGTGTAAATCCCATTTTATACTTCTCTGAAAGTAACTCGAAAAATGTCAGTTTCTACAAAAGTATAGGTGCCAGGAGTGTGGTCACAGCATTTTTAGGAACAGCTTTGTGTGGATCGTGTCAAAAGTTGAAAGAACCAAAGATTGGAAAAGGGGAATTTTAGGCTTCCGGTTCAGAATGAGGGTGAAGTTACCACAGGGTCAGTAATTCAAAGGGGGTTGTAGTGGCAAAGGCAAAAATAATGAGAGCGTTTGGCGTTGATGGGAACCCCTGTAGACGTCGTATTGACCATTTTCAGACAATATGCTCGACTGATACCAGTAGTGAGTAGCTAAATCTGCCAGGTGATTCCAGGGGGAGTGTGAAGTATCCTGCAGCTTCCTTATCTTTCCCTTAAAGCCAAACATGTTTGGTGCCCCCTGCTGTGACCCTTTCTGTAATGGACCCATGTGGGAAAATGAAGGCTGGGTATGCTGATGCTACTGATGGCAGATAAAACTTCCCCCATGAAGTAAACAACCACAGGCCAAGAAAAACAACTTTGCGTTGCATCCGTCTCAAATCCCCCCCCTCCCCCTCCCCCCACCCACCGGAATGTGAAATCTTCATATGTTTGTAGTGAAGGATGCTGCCAGACGAGAGAAAGGAAAGGAGCTAATTACAATACCACAAGCACGGCAAGTTTCTCCGTAGGTGTGTGAGCCGCCGCCGGAGGCTCTGCCAGCGTCTGCAGGAGACCCGCAGGATGCCAGGCCGACTGGAATAAGATGCAAAATGATGTCTTGTTGAGCTGCTGATCTTTTTCACACCCCTCCCTGTGGCCTTTGCTGAGCTGTGGCCACAAGCGAATAAGCAGAATAAATATTTAATGACAAAGCTGTGAAGATGATCAATGGATAGCGGAGTGGAGCCAGGATTCCCAGGCCGGATAGATTCATCACTGTAACTGGGAAAGTTCGGAGACTGATGACCATTCTATCGCATATCGCCGCTTTGAGGCTTCAGGGTAAAAAATGAAAGCTACCTTCTGTTATTATACAACGGGATATTAATGTTGTTATTCGTCGTCAGGTGAAAACGTAGCACTCTGAATGTATGATTGGTAAGACATAACATGTCTGTGAAAGCACGAATGCAAGTATTTATATGATAAACACATGCTTGGTGATGTATTTATGCTTTTGAAGAAAATGCAGCTCTCTTCAGCAACACATCAGAGTGACCCTGCCTGACGAAGTCTTCCTTTTAAATCAGGAAAAGGTCTCTTTTAGCTACATTTGCTCCTGTGTACATTCCACCAATCTAGCATGAAGTCTAAGTCTGGCTCTCTGCGAGTCTGGCAACACTTAATGGAAGCAGGCAGACAGGCTTCAGGTGCAAATATAAATGTCACTGCAATTACGGCGGAGAGAAGTCAGCAAACAAACAGCATAAGGGTGTGCACAGCTGTAGAGCTGCTAAAGTGTGGGAATGAATTCTGCAGCAGAACGTCTTGCCTGCCGCAGTGTACTTGTCTGTTTCCCACCCTACTCTGCAGTTACACCCCCCCCCCATATCTCGAAAAAAATACAGACACGACTTTATGTTTTATAACTCCTGACAATTATAGTGTCAAATTAAGATATGATATCTTCAGGAGTTCTAAAAAAACATCCTAAAGATGCTATTGTTATTGTTATGAAATATATTGTACCATACATCGCCATTCAAGTATTAATACCCTTGAACCTATCCACATGTTGCAATGTTACAGATATATTTATGGATATTATGTGAGAAATTAAGAAAAATGTACACGATTATTTTGAAGTAGGTTGAAAATGTTCATGGTCTACATTTTTTCCCCCCACAAATACAAATCTAAACAAATACAAAGAGTGATATGCAGTTGTTCCTGGCATGTTTTAGGTTGCTGCACCTCTCTGCCTCCCTCGTATCTGTTGTCTACTGATTGTGGATTGATGCCACCTGTGTCCCTGCCTATATTAACTCCTGCACTGCACTCATCCATGTCACAGCCTTCGAGCGTTTTCACGTCCATGTTCCTGATCTTGTACTTGACCTACTTTCTGCCCCTTGACCATCGCCTCTGCCTGTTCCCTGCCTGTATTGTACGATATTGTAATTCTGGCTCCGGACCTTGCGTCAAATATCTGGACTTTGATAACTGCCTCACAGATGCTGTGATGACCTGTTGCTGGCCTGAATTGCCTCCCCGACTTTTCAGTATCTGACGGGGGACAATGCAACCTCTGTCTTTCCCGTGGTGAGCTCTGATCATTGGATTGGTGTGGATAATACAACTCTCACACTGTGACATCATCGCCAGCGTATTGAGGACCTCCTCTTTATACGGTCCCCGATCAAAGGACACATACTGCTTCAAAGAGGATTTAAATCAATAGAGGTCCAAGTCTTCAGAGAGAATCACCTTGGAAACGACTTCTGCTATGTAAGTGACCATTTGCTGTTTGCGCAATACTGAAAAGCTGTCGATCATCTCTCACATTTTGATGACTGTCAATAAAATCCATTTAACCTTTCCTGTGGCGTGAACTCAGTTTTGGCTAAACTAAAAATATGGGCAGTAATGCTGGGTCTAATTACAAACAATATGTTATATTGTTATGTTTTATTGTTATATTTGAGCTACCACTAGCATAATAGTCCCTGGTTGTGGCCCAGACTTAAAACTAGATCAGGCAAAATGAAAGACAGCCTTTTCTCTCTCTGGTTTTAAAAAGACCACAGCTCTTTAGTTATTTAGATGGAGAGTCTGATTCATAATTTAGGATTGAGTGATTAAACATTGATTTAATATTTTGGATACTTTAAAGGACTCAGTTATGAAGAACCATACTTTAATCATTAAACTCTAATTCCCTTAATACAACAGTTACTCCATATATGTGATTTAGTGGTGAACGATCAGGGCTTCCAAAGTATTTAGAGCCTGAAAAGTCCCAAAGGGACTCCTGAAATGGCAAACAATATGTTTTTTGAAGCTAACTAAATAAATAGTATTGTTTTTCCATGTGTAAACAGCAAAACTGAACTTGATTATAGGGGCATTTCCGATGTACACCATGTTGTCAACCTTATTTGCTCATCTGCTTTGAAACATTCAAATTCAAAAATACTTTATTGATCCCAGAGGGAAATTAAGTATGAAACATGAGTTTGACTGACATTTCATTGCTAATCCAGAGGGTTTAATGGGATGTCAGTCCACCCTTTACCGCTATATCAGCTTCAGCTCTTCTGGAAAGGTTTACGGGATTTTTTTTTTTTGCGTTCTTCTAGGAGAGTATTTGTGAGGTTTGACATTGATGCGGGACAAGAATGTCTGATTTGCAGTGTCCAAAGGGATCTTTACGCTATGCAGGCCAGTCAGATTTGCGTAACCCTTCCCATGGGCTCATCACTTGTGGGAGGGGCCAAAGGGAGCTATGGTGCTATGCGGGACAGGCGGTGGCCCAAGGCAGCGACCTTGATGGTCTGATCCAGCTACAGAAGCTGGCTCTCAGGACATGGAAATTTGTATGTAATATTTTAATTTTACTAGAACTATTTCAATGTTTTTTCTTGTCTTTAAATGTAAATCTTCTTTTAGTGAACTTCCTTATTTTAATGTAAAACACCTAAACAATTGCCTTGTGCATGGATGATTCCAAATGAACAGTTGTCATAAGATGAGCCAACAGTTGAAAAATTGGCAATGTAAAAAAAAACAAAAAACGTTAAACTGTGGAACAAGGTTATCGTTAATGCAATAACAAAAACTAGAAGTAAATAAAAATAAAAACTAACTGAAACTGTAAAATTGTTCACAAAACAAAAATGTATTTAGAGAAATTGTTGTTTGTTTTTGTTTCTGTCTCATGCATTAATCTGAGGAATTATCAGTCTACATTATTCCCTGCTTTACCGCTCGTGTCGTCTGCAGATAGAGACGCAAACATGTCTTTTGTGCTGTTGTTTGCACGAATCGCTTTAATATAAACAAAATGCACAAGTTCTATGGAATTCCCTCAACTTGCACCCCTTTCAAGGCAAACAAAAGATGTCTGTGGTCGCAAGCTATCAGAAAGAGCCACTGGAACGATGATTAAACATGCAGTGATCACTTCATATCAGGTAAGCCTTGGCTAACAAACAAGCTAACATCGCTAACCAACACTGCAAAAACAAGAAAACTGCAAATAATGCGAATCGGAGCTAATTTAAAGGGCCGGCGTCTCTTTCTGCAGCTAGGTTGCATGTGCATCCGCTGTGTCGATAAACACATAATCCCTCTCTAGTTTTACAGTTGTCATTTGTTTTACTTGCTGTACCGCTTTATGCCAACAGATTGCAGATGCATGAGTCAGGTCGTCTGTGTTGCTGCAGTCCATCCACACCTAGCCTCATGTCAGCAAAGGTCTGGAGAAAGCGCCGGAGTCCAATTTGGGATTACCTACTACCAGAAAAAGTGCAAAAATGATCAAAAGCATTATTGTACTCATGATGGTTTGGCTTTTGTTTTGTAGTGTTGGCAATTAGTTTCAGTGGTTATTTTTCAGAACTGAAGATCTTGGATTTATTGTTGGGCTTTCTAACCTACGGGTGCTTCCATTGTGTTTACAGACTTTTTGAACGATACTCTGCCATACATCTTTTCTGCTTGCCTGATATGTATGGCTGTTCATCTGCTCCAATTCCTTTTACTTTTTTAAACCTTCGTTACACGTTTCATTTTTTTTCAGTCTTGCCCCTGGTATGTAAGCTTGTATTACAAAAAAGACAAACTATAACTGAAACTGATAAAAACTAAACTGAAACTGAGCATTTAAAAATAAAAAAGAAGACTAAACTAACTAACAAATGGTAAAAACTAAGAAAAGCCAAAACAGAATTAAAAATACAAAGTCAGAACTAAATAAAAATTAAAACAAATAAACATTTTAAAACTATTAAAACAATGCTGTGGAAAACAATCATCTGTGGCTGAGATGTTTCAGACTACCACTCAACATCCGATTCACAATAAGCAGAATAGCTCATTTTAAAAAGATAACTAGTGCTTTTGCAAACACTCAATAGCTCATATTTTTTCATGACTTGTCTACTCTGCCAACTTGTCCTCTGCTGGTCCATAATCTCCATCTCAATCTTCTCCCAGTATCTATCTCGCTAACATTTTATCACTTGTTTCCACCTGTTTGAATGTGCTAATGGCACCAAGATCTGTTATCAGATTATGGGTTTGCGAAGCAGTGGGATGAATAAACATTAAAATGCTGGAGCAGGTAGTGGCAAATGAAGCTGATGAGAATGTGAGTGCGCGCGGGGGCGCAGGGAGGCATGCTAATGGGTTGAAAATATGATGCAAATTACCTTTTTTTTTTTTTTTTTTTCTGAAATGTAAAAGCTACCAGTGATAAAAATCACACAGCTGGGCCGGTGTTTTAACACAAGTCGTCTGTAGTTTTGGGTTCAGGCTGACAGCCTGTGATCAACAAGAGGAGAGGACGCACAGGAAGGGAAAAAAAAGAAATCCTAAAAGCACAGCCTCCCACAGATATATGACGACTGCACACCCACATCCTCGCAGCGTGGCTGGAGCACATTAGGAATACTTAAAATGTCATTGGCAGTAAATTGAGAAAGGATTACAGGGGTGTTAGTGCGCCATTATGTTCATCAAACAAATCCCCTACCCATGCTTGTCTTGAATAGCAATTCCATATCATCATAAGAGAGCGTGCTATATGGGTTGCAAAGAAGATCTCTCTAAATAGTGTTCCTTTTTTGGCCGGTGGAGCTTCAATCTTTTTCATAATAAATACATTTCGATCCCCTTTTTTTCTGAACCTTCCAAGTTAACAGGGTCTAACCTCCAAATTTGACTTGTTTAAGGACGACATAATATGCAACTTTTTTCTTCCTTGTCTGTTGCCATTCGGGTCTCTGCTGCCATCCACCCATTTTTTTTGCACATTTGCTGTCAGAAATATTTGAAAAGTGCCTTATTATGACGTCAAACCCCGCCCATCAATTCCAACCAATCGTGTGGTAAACCCGTAGCCTAGCAAGAAGATGGGTGGGTGTGGTCTGCAACCTCTAATTTGCAATAAAATGACACAGCTCATTCTGAAAAGGACTGATATTGAGCTGGTGGAATCGTTTACAAACCATAGACCTTGTTTAAAAAGAGGCATAATATGTCCCCCTTTAATATCCATAAGTCTCCCCTTTAAAAGTGAAGCTGCATCATTTTTCCCTTTTTCTTGTTGAACTTGCCTCCTTACAAGGATCAAAAAAGCCAACTCCTGCCCAATCGGTTAATCTTTTTCATCAGCCGTATCACAGCATCTAACGGGAGCTTTTATACAAGCAGGAAGGGTTAACACAGGCGCGGAGCCAGGCATGATTCACAACCAACGGCGTAGCAGACTCCGTTGCTAAGTGACAAATTGCCAGCGAGAATGGGAGCGAGAGATAAAGTGAAAATGAGAGAGGGGGGGGGGGAGATGTGCGGGTGAGGAATTGATTGGCTCTCACTTAGGAATGCTGGCTGCTTCTTGGAGGAGGGTTGTGTTCGAGGCGAGCCACACAAGGGATTCAGAGATGGGGGTGGGGGTTGCTGATCATGCCTCACAGAAGTGGTTGGAAAATGCTCAGATCGACACGGAGAATGACCGAGCAGGCACATGGAAGACAAAGGGTGCGTCAGCTGGTATTAATATGGAATAAGAATTCCAACCAGATGGTGAAAGTCATCAAATCTCCTACAAGCTCGGGCCATGCGACTGATAGGCAAGGTGGTAAATTCCTCATTTCCAGATGAATAACATTACATTAAATGTTCTTTGGTGTTGGTATTTAATGCAAAATGACCAATGACGGGTACACAAGGTCTGTGGCAATAGAGGACTGCGTAACAGCTCCGAGGGGAGAGGAGGAGTGCTTTTGAAGAGTCGGCTTTTCCAATGGGATCGGCTCTCACACATAAAAGAATCTTTCAACACGTATCACACATTGTGACAGAAATCAAAGACAGAACAGAAACATTTCATTTCCCAAAGGTGGCTTTGTTATCTTTTATGTATAAGCAAAGTTTTCTAAGGTATCTCATGTGGACTTCCAAAGTGTGATATATCATGAATAAAATATGTATAATCTTTTTGTCTCGGGGTATACAGTACGTGAACCTACCTAAGAACTACAGTGTAGAATACATTAGCTAAACTGCAGCTGCTACTGAAAAGTTAGTGTTTACTGAGCCTGTAATTAGGATGCATAAATAATGAAATTCACAAAAGGATTCTCCTTGATTAAAATTTAAACACATCAGCAGCTAAGTTCTGTCCATCTTTAGTTTTGAAATTCGTATCTGAAGACATTGAATTGTGGGTAGTTTTAAATCAACTTTTGTGCTTTGGATCGTTCCAAATAACAGTCAGAGGTGCAGTCTCAGTCTTTGAAGGGTTCAGAGAAGGCCCTTAGTGGATTGTAGGATGTAGGAAGCAGATGAGCAGGCCACCTCATCTCACTTTTTTTGGATGTGAAGGAGCCGCTCCTAACTCCTGAATGAAGAAAGCTCCGGAGGTTATCAGAAATATTCAGATTTTGGGTACGACCCTGCCGGTTCGGTACGTCATGTGTACCGAACGGATACATCTTTTTTCAGCCCAAACTCCTTATTTTGTAAAAAAATAAATAAAATGCAAGTCGGCGGAATCCCCGTTGATGAGAAGGGATTTTTCCCAACAGCTGCACATGCTGTAGCATGTTTAAATCCCAAAATATAATTTAAACATTTCTAAACTGTAACACTGACTGTTTTCAATTGGTCATATTGTTTTCTACTCTGGCTTGGTCTACTTGAACTATTTTTTTTATCTAGTCATATCTCCAGTCAGTTCTATACTTTCAACTTTTTTAAGTTATAGAACATAAGATCAAATTTTTTTCAGCAATTGAAAGGAAGGAATTCAGGAGAAAATCTTCTTTGTTTAATGTTGATCAAAGTAAAAAAGAAGAAGTCATATGCACATTTGTATTTATTTTTTCTTGCTTACAGTATACAAATAACTTACTGAACCGTGACTTTAAAACCCCATATACCTACTGAACCGTGATCTTTTTGTACCGTTACACCCCTTATAAACACATATATACGCATTATAAACACACATGTAGAAACTTTCAACTGCCTAATTACAATCGCGCGGTTCCTTGGGTGTTTGGGCTTTGGGTTTGAGTTTTGTCCTTCCACTGCGTTTTTGTCTCCCTCTGGTGCTCTTGTGTTTGGTTGCCCTTGTCTGTGTTCATCTTTTTATTTTCCCAAGTTCCTATTAATACTTATCCTTTATTAGTCCCGGTTAGTTTTGTTATATTTAATTCCTCTTTAGTATTATCCTCTGTCTAGTCCTTATGTTTTGCTCCTGGTCTTCCTCTCAGTTTCCCTAGCCATTCTGCCTTCTATCCCACCTGCTAATTATTTTCACCTGCTCACCCCCTCTCAGCTGCAACCGCTTCTCTTAATTTTCCTTGCATTGCATCATGGGATTGTGTGGCAAGAAGCAGCGCATTTACCTATAATTCGATTGTTCTGCAGGTTTTGAGGAGGATTTAGCAAAGCAGATGGTTCACTTTTGCTGTATGGCCTGATAAGTATTTCCAAATTCCCTCCAAAAAAGACCGCGGAGAATGAAAACGTTGGTTGCGGATGATCAGGATATTAAAACTGTACGCGCCGAAGACAACTTGAGTCTGTGAGGCTCATTTTGTTCATGGTAAGTCCTAGTGACTATGCATTTGTAATTTAGAGAAGTTGTTTTTAAAAACATTCAAGTTTGCGTAGTTTCAAAGACACCTGTCCACACCTTCAAACAGTCAGATTTCAACGTCCACGATGGCCAAGAGACCAGAGAGCTGTCTAAGGACACCATGGATAGGATTGTACACCTACACAAGACTGGGATGAACCAATCTACAACAGGCAAGCAGCTTGGTCAGAAGAGATAAACTGTTGGAGCAATTATTAGAAAATGGATCTTTGACAATCTCCCTTGCCGGGGGCTCCAAGCAAGATCTCACCTTGTGGGGTACACATGATCTTGAGAATGGTGAGGAAACAGCCCAGAACTACAAGAGGGGAACTGGTCAATGACCTGAAGAGAGCTGGGACCACAGTAACAAAGGTTACTGTTAGTAACACACTGTGTCATCATGGATCAAAATCCTGCAGTCCCCCAGCTTAAGCCAGCACATGTCCAGGCCCGCCTAAAGATTGCCAGAGACCATCTGGATGATCCAGAAGAGGATTGGGAGAATGTCATGTGATCAGATGAGACCAAAATAGAGCTCTTTGGTATAAACGCCACTTGCTGTGTTTAGAGGGAGGATGCTAAGTTGCATCCCAAGAACACCATACCCACTGAGAAGCATTGGGGAGGAAACATCATGCTTTGGGGCTGCTTTTCTGCAAGGGGGACATGATGACTGATCTGTATTAAGGAAAGGAAGAATAAGGCCATGTATCAAGAGATTTTAGGCAAAAACCTCCTTCCATCGGTGAGAGCATTAAAGATGAAACATGTCTGGAACTTCCAGCACGACAATGATCCTAAACATGTCGCCCGGACGACGAAGGATTGGCTACATAAAAAGCATTTCAAGGTTCAGGAGTGGCCAAGCCAGTCTCCAGACCTCAAAAAATGTTTGACCTCTGTCATTGCCAACCAACGTTACTTTACAAAGGTTTGAAATGAACTTTTATTTTTGATGAAATACTTATTTTCTGCACCATTATACAAATAAATTCTTCAAAAAAAAAAAAATCTTACAATGTGATTTCCTGAAATTCTTTTTTTAACATTCCGTCTTTCACAGTTGAAGTGTACCTATGGTGGAAATTACAAACCTTACTCATCTTTTTAGGTGGGAAAACTTGCACAATCAGTAGCTGGCAAATACTTTTTTGCACTCCTGATTATTGAAAAAGATTGACAAAATGAGCATGAATAAAGACAAAAGTCCTCTTGCTTCTCACCCCCCCCCCCCCCACACACACACACACACACACACACAAATAGGGAGGGCACTATCTGAAAAGCTCTGCATTACAGCACGAAGACAAAAGAAAGCTCCAAGCAAATCATAGGTGGCAGTTTTTTAGAAGGCAGTTTTTTGGGGCCATTTCAGGAACCAACTGAGTACCAGTCTTGGTGTATGTAGAAAAAAATGGCACGGTAGAATCGCTAAACTGGAGCTGTGGTTTTGCTGTAGGCACTTTTTTGCTCTGATAAGGGACACTACTTACTGCCGAGAGAGTCGTGATATGCAAACATGTTAGGTAATTCCTTAAAGGGCCAATTTTGTACGAAGACGACACGTCAGCTGAATGGAGCGGGCCAACACATTTTGAGTAAAGTCTGGTTAAATTACCCTGAAGTTCCATCCATCCGTCCATCCATTTTCTGTACCTGTCATTCCTATGCAGGGGTTGCAGGGGGCTGGTGCCTATTTCCAGCTGTCACGGGGGGAGAGGCGGGGTACACCCTGGATAGGTTGCCAGTCCATCGCAGGGCAACACAGAGACACACCTAAGGGATATTTTAGAGAAACCAATTCACCTAACAGTCATGTTTTTGGACTGTGGGAGGAAGCTGGAATACCCGGAGAGAACCCACGCATGCACATGGAGAACATGCAAACTCCATGCAGAAAGACCCCAGGCTGGGATTTAAACCCAGGACCCTCTTGTTGCATGGCAACAGTGCTACCAACTGTGCCACTGTGCAGTGGACCCTGCAGTTGCAGTAGTGAAAACGAGCCTTTTATCATACGTTTTCAGTGTGTTTTATGCTTTATTGCTGTTTTTACTTGATCTCCTAATAATATAAAGCACCTTCAATTACTTTGTAGAAGAAAGTGTGCTAAACATCTAAGATTGACTTGCATTGCCTTATATGTCAGAGGATGGATAGAAAGAAGGTCTAACGTACTTAAGATTAAACAGGTAAATCCATCAAAAAACATTTATTTTCCAGCAAGACATCAACCCGAAGCATCCAGCTAAAGTACCACAGAAATGGTTTGAAGACAACAAGTTGGATGTTCTGGAGTGGACCAGCCAAAGCCCAGAGCTCAGTCGGTTAGAGAATTTGGAACTAGACATTGCCAGGTGGACATAGCGCTTTGAGGCATCTTGAAATTTAACCCAAATTTGTGACGGCACACAGCTTTGTCTCTGACATCTTGCCTTTCTTTGAATTTTCGCATGGTGTTACACAAGACAGCAGACCGGTTGAAGTGTTGCCTTATAATATATCCACAGACTTGCCTCCAGTGAACTCATCTAAAGCTGACAACAGTGATGTTACAAAGCCATGACACATTTTAATCTCGACACAAGCACACTTACTGCTTTAAAAAAAGCAATAAAACCTGCAAACCGGTGTAAAGTTTGCATTATGAAAACATTTGTTTGATCCGGTCAGTCATGTGACTGGAGGGACACAAGAGGGCCTGAGTGGGACATGACCAGAGACAAGAGGCGAGCTGACACTGTTGGTGAGAGAATAAAAGACGGTAATTCAGAAATTAGGAAAAGGTAAGGTACTAAGATCAAGGGCCTATCCCTCTTTGCACAGTGAATAAGCTACTGACCCAGATCCGTGACACAATGGTTGTTGAGTCTTCAGGTTTGTAAAGTCACGTTGGGGGATTTCAAAGAAAGCTTGCCTCTGTTCTGTGTAGCACAAAATCAAACTGCTGTCTCTTTCCCTGTTCTGCCCTGATCCTCCCACTGCTCTGATACTCTTAAGTCTCATAGCAGCACTACGCTTCATTTCCCCCTCTCTGTTGTGCACACTGTTCCCCCCTCCTCCTCTTCCTCCTCATCCTCCTCCTCCTCCTCCGAATAGAAGTAAAAACACAGAAGTGCACATTTCATTCTTCATGCTGATATAAGATTTGGGTTAGCTCTGACTGCAAGCGGTGTCTTGTGGGGCTCAAACGCTCTGTTAGGATCAAGCCAGTGATCATCAAGTTGGAGAGTTGGCAAAAGAGAGAAAATCATTTAGACTGTTTTTATCTTTCTGGCAGACTGAATAAAAGGAAATAAAAGAGCAATATTGCACATCGTAATAATCCTATCAAATCTTAGAATGTGATTAAACTAATGATGCAGGAGTAACGCAATTATCAAAGCGGGCACATAATTGCACAATAGTTTTTACTTGCTTCTTTACTTCTTTAAATATCTAGTTCAAAATTTATTTATTTTTTCCACTTTTATTACTTTTTATCCATTGAGATTTTAATTGCAAAATTATATATTTTTTTCTATATCAGTCTTTACACAAATATTACTGTATGATGAAGTCCATTACTGGTCGTAATCGATTCAGGGCAGGCAAGTGTACTGTTCACACGTGATTGGAAATATGTCATGACATTTAAACATATGCCTTTGATCAACATTTTTGTTCATCTACTGCTGGCGTGTCCATCTCAGGCATTTTTTTTTCTGTCACCTATTTTTGGCCTCACAGGTGAGTAAAGGAAATTTTCTGAGAGATATGAGATCTATTTAAACAGCAGAATTTATTTTATAAATATAGATAGTAACTTGTTTTTTTTACAAATAGAGCTGGGTATACGGTAACTGACAGCAGATGAAAACAAGTAGATTACATCATTAATTAAAGGGTGAAGCTCTTGACATAGATACTTATGACAAAATCTTTAAATATTCAGATTATGAATACTAAAATCTGGAAAGAAATTGGGCTTCCTGAAAAAAATAAAGCCTGACGGTATTTAAAAGGATCTAATAGCCAATTTTAGATCATAATAACACTAGTGCACATTCTGGTTATGACCCAGCGAGCTTGCCGAAACGTTTTCCACATACATTAGTTGGCATATTTATCTAGGAAATTTAAACTGTTTCGAGAGAACCAACAGGAAACCTGAAAAGATCTAATCTGAATCTTGTGCATAAGGGACAGAGCAGACTACTTTTTGAGGAAGCTTAGGTCTTTCAAGGTTTGCAGCAAGATGTTGCAGATCTTCTACTAGTCTGTTATAAATAGGGTGACCATACCTCCTCTTTTGCCCGGACATGTCCTCCTTTTTGGCCATAAAATTATGTCCGAGGGGATTTTTTAAAACATCATAAAATGTCCGGGTTTACCCCCATATTGCACCTGGTTTACCTCACTTTAAAAGCAGCCACTGCCCACAAAACAAATGAGGAGCTGCGCTGCATGCTTGTAATGTGCCACTAAAACGCCAAAACGGAGGGGTAATTTCACAGTAATGGTCGTCAGAGCCGTTTTTACCGGGGCAGTGGAGCTCGGGTGAGCAGCACACCTGAGCTAACACAATCTGAGCTGCTAAAGCAGGTTAGGATTCATTTTGGGACGACACAGATGAATTATTATCCGAAGTTCAAAGTTATCACCGACAATCATTTGACTCTGAGACGTCGCGGTAAAAAACAGTTCGACTTTGGATCCATATTTCATCCCTTCCCCAGTAATCAATCTGGACATATTTAGTATCAGTGGATTGCTCGGGATCTCAGGATTATAAATATGCTACTGTCATCGCTCTATCTGAAAAACTGAACGCATCAGTTCTAAAAAACTGCAATCTTAACATCAAGTGATCTTGGGTAAAAATAGATCAAATAAAAAGGAGAATATTCCAATTTTAAAGCATAATTAATGATGGAAGCCAGAATCTGATTATTATGATCTAGATTGGTGCAAATAAGTCATTTAATGTTTTAAAATAAACTATATTATCTTGAAAACTTGCTATTGTTTTTAATGGTGATAATGTAATAATGATTAATTACTTAATCTAATGCATCAACTAGAAAATAAAGTTTTCAAGTCGCACCATCCAGCCTGCATGTTATAAGATACAGAAGAGGTTCTCTGTCAGACAACAGGTAAAACACTAAACATGACTCAGTGATTTACTGGAGAATAAACTCCATCATTTTTAAAAACATATTTGCTGGAACACATTTCCAACAATCATTAATAATGATATTTTTCTGCATATATTAATAAACATTCTTTAGTCTATTTGACTTATTATGCTGGTTTTTCAAAGCAATCCTTTAAATTCATGTGAGAGATAGAAATGATATCTGACTGTATTTACCTCATCAATCTAATATTTGAGTATTTTCTAACCTGAATCCATTTTAGTTTATAGATTTGAAAATCTGTTGGGGTAGCAGCATCAGAGCCAGGGATTTAAAAAGGCTCAACAACCTGATGAAGAAGGCTGGTTCTGTTCTGGGGACAACTGTGGAACATCTGGAGATGCAATGAAGGATTCTTCATGAAATCAAGAACATTATGGGGAACACTGAGCATCCGCTAAAAACTAAAGTTGGTACGCTTGGGCTATGTCTGGGAAGCAGCTCACTGCCAGCCGGCACAGAGAAAGCTTGACTGACAGACCAACTAATATCAGTTTTGTATACTTGTGCTACTCTATAAAGAATTACTTGCTTAAAAATGACTAATACATTTCATGTTTATCAATAACTTTGCTTAAGTCTAGTAGGGGTGTAATGGTTCGCATGTGTACCGAACAAATACAGCTGTTTTTTCTTCTGAACACATGCAGAATGTTTATGTGCGGAACTTAGAGCGCAGCGCAACTTCAAAAAATGACACCAAAACAAACCAGAAAGGACCTCCAGCTATCGCTAAGCTCTGCTATTTGGGATCATTAATGGTTTCTCATGCAGCTACAGTAGAAAAAGCAAGTATGGACTGAACCAGAACTTTGTAAGCGAACGCATCTTTCAACATCAATAAAGTACATAACACGCTCTGCGCTGAACTGAATTACTCACTCTGAAACAATGTCAAGCTGAATGTAAACATCAGTGATACTAGAGAAAAACCAGCTACCAGTAGCATCCAATCAGCCCAAACTCCTTATTTTGTATAAAACGTAAGTCGGCGGAACCCCCATTGATGAGAGGGGTTTTTTCAAACAGCTTCCCATTCTGCATTAAAGTACAGCTGGGAGACTAGGCTGAAAGTGATTTAAGCATGTTTTATTCTTCAATATGGGCAAGTGTTATCCAAACATTTCTGAACATTAACACCGGCTGTATAAGTGCTTATATTGTTTTCTACTCTGGCTATGTCAGCTTGTACTATTTTATTTTTTTAGAGAAAAAAAAATCTAAAGTTGTAGTCAAGTTATAGAACATAACAAAATCAAATTGATTTCAGTAGCTGAAAGGAAGGAATTCAGAAAAAAAAGTTCTTTGTTCAATGCTGTTCTAAGTAAAAAAGAAGTCATATGCACATTTGTTTTTGTTTTTGCTTAAAGTGTACAGAAAATGTACCAAACCGAGATTATTGTGTAGCATTGCACCACTAAAGTCTAGGTTTGAAAATCAAGCTAACAAGAAATAAAGATTTTAGATAGTATTTAAACTTTTTTTTTAAATGAATACATTATTTTAACAGTGATTGTCTGCTATTGTTGCTTTTTTGTTTTAAATAGAAGCAATGATATAATTGTACATCAGTGAAAATACTGTAAATAAGTGGTATTCCTACGCATGGTTATCATACTACCTACATCAGAATCACATTACTGGTCAATGCTCACACCTGACATGAAGAATAGCATCTGTGCCTCTGGCGCTCCTCTTTCTGCAGTTGGTTTAGACAGAGTACACAGTCCCACAGGAGAGGGTGGTCCCAGCACTGAAGTCTACAAGATGTCTGTGATGGCAAATCATGTCAGTGAGACATGAGGGAGAGAGGGAGACAAAGAAGCCATAGCTTGCTGTTTATGCCAACTGATGTGCACAGTGAATTGTACAGGATGGGTGGGACTCTGCATATACTGCAGACAGAGACTTGTACTGATAAAAAGGTCAAGAGATGTGCGCTGGCCCGCCAGTCAAAGTATATCATGAGGACAAGCATTACAAATCTCTGCAAAACACACTTGCAGTGCTGCAAGTGTCCACCAAGGGGAGCTCTGAGCCTGTGATCATCTGCAAAGTATGCCAGCCCCCCACTTACCCCCTTTCTTTCTACAATGTTGGCAGAGAGTCCCTATCACCTCACCTAATTCTGTCTGCTTCATTTTATCCCGCACAAAGCTGACAAATGCATAGGTTATATAGAGAAACAGAGCCAGTAACACACATACACCAGAAAATAAAAAAAGGAGGAACGCTCATTGGCTTTGCTTTTTCTTTTGGAGGTTGCTGATACCAAGATAGCTACTGATGATGTTGCAAGACGTTAGAGACCACTATAACCTCGAGGGACATTCAGCACTCTTCCTGCAAACTGCTGTTTCGGAAGGCATGCACTAGGATCCGGTGGGCGCAAGGTAGCAATAAGTTTGTCGGTGCTAGCCTTGGATGTAAGCAATCCAAAAGGAGATCTATCTGTGTGACACTTCCCAAATACAGCAGAAACACATGTAATGAGAATACGGTTGGGTTTCCTCACATCCACAACAATTCTGGAATTGCGCACAGGCTGATTTCTTTCAAAATTGAGGAAAGATTTGTTGGATTTTTTTTTGTTTCAGGAGCGATGTATTATTGAGATACAGTATAAAAAATTTATAATTACAAAGACTGAACAGTTTCTCATGTAGCCAAAGGGGTATGTACTCGGATATGGCGAAGTAGAGTCGCCGGCCAGGAGCTGTGATTAACTCCACCGAACGCGTGAGTGGCGCAGAACGCAATCGACGCGTTTTACTCGCGAATTAAGCAGTGCATCCCTTCCCATCGGGTGCGTTTTAGACGTGTATCACTCGCAAAAATGTTCCGCCCATCTGAACCCGGGAGACCATGAAATCACAGGAGATTTGCAATTGCATAACTTATGTATGCAGGGGAAACATATAATTTTTTGTCAATTATTATCATAAACTCACCATCCACTCCCCAAACTGCAGATATTTCTGTTCATGCCTTCTCCTTTTTCATGTTGTCCTTGTAAAAATGATCACTGGTATCAGATAAACTGGGTGATTCTCCACTTCAAGGATTCAATTCTCATCGTCCATGGTAAAAACCAACAAATTAGACCCACAGACCGACTGACTTCAACCCTGGTGTCACAGGTAGTGATGTTTTGTTTTTTTTGATAGTTGAGCCAATAGGAAATCTGCATGTCTTTAATTTTGAAAATTTCTAGATGACTGCTTCCGTGCCTGATTTCCTGTCTGGCCCGATCTAAAGATCGACGCATTTTAGAAGCGTGGAGAGTAAAAAAATAGACGGGTGTGGGGCCGCGACACGACGCTTCTGAAACGCATCCAATGTGAGGAGCTTTGCGCCCGGTGGAAACGGTCCCATTGACTTTAATGGCGGCTAACAGCAGCGTATGACGCTGCGCAGACGTTACGTGCCGCTTACGTGTCCGGTGGAAAGCAGGGGTAACTCAGAGGGAAATGAGCTGACGTCGCCAAACAACCGGCTTTGTAAAATTGGAAGAGTGGCTGGCAAACAGATTTACTTCCTCAGATATAGATCCGGTAAAATGACCCTGAAGTTCCGATAGTGGAAATGCGCCTGCACAATTGAGCCACCACTGATCTTTTGGATCATTATTCTACATTCCGGGACCACAACCGCAGAGAAATCCCCCAAAGACTTGAAACTCCTTCTAAAATAGCCTGTAACTGCGTATTTCAATAGATAAAACACCAAATCCACCTTAATATGCATTATATACGCCACTGGAAGCCATCTTGGCTCTACTTCTCTACTGCAGTGGCTAATATCTGAATTCTCTCTAATCTTCAATCTTTGAGGTCAATCAGTTTATACTACAATGATTGCCTCTCCTGGACTGGCTGCTTTGTAAATGTCAGCCAATAGCGTGTCAAGTAGCACTGTCCTCTAGGTATTTCAGCTTCTCAACCTGCTTTGTCTTTCTAATAATTTAGATATGTTCCACAGAAAGAGCGCAAAAAGGTGGGGGTCCACTGTATTTAGATTCGGTCATTTTAAATCCTATTTAAAGACCCACCTATTTTATCTTAATTCAGCGTTATAGTGCTTTTTCTAGCCGAGTGCAAAAACAGCATGTGATTTTTCATTGGCTGGTGCTTGGCAGCTCTTGATTTTAATCATAATATGTCTAATTGTTTTGTTTCTGAAATCATTTGTGCTTGTTTGTTCTTTAGCTTCTGTTTTCAATAGACAGAGGCTGCTTTTGGACGGAAAAGCGGCTTTCAGTTTCTACGCTCCCCTTATCTGGAACAAACTTCCAGACGACTGCAAAGCTCCTGAAACACTGAGTTCAATTAAATCAAAGCCCTAAAGCCCATCTGTTCATAGAGCCGCCTTTGATGAATCGATTAATACTAGCTGGATTGTCATGACAGCGGTATGTTTTAATGTTCTTTATGTCTTTGATGTTGTGTTTTCTGTTTTATCGCTGCTTTTATGTTACCAAAAATCTTGTAAAGCACCTTGAATTGCCTTGTTGCTGAAAGTGTGCTCTACAAATAACTTTGCCTTACCTGGCGTTGCCAGTGCACAGGAAAGCAACCGTTTTGCTACGCGCCCCCCTCCTTCACGTGTGATCCATGAGGTTTTATAACTCGCAAGCTCTCATTGATTGGGCTTGCAGTGAATATAAGGTCAGAGGTGGTCAGTGCCACTGATAACCAACTTCCTGCGTCCCCCTGTGCCGATGGGCCGGCTATAAATCTACAGAGCTCTTTAACACTAGGACTGCCTGTTAAATCAATTACAATGATCCACTGGAGACTTTAGCTGCTGTGTGATTTAACGGAGTTCACCTGAGCAACATGATATGGGTGGTTAGTCCTGAGTCAAGTCATGGACTAAGTATACCAGTTTGATGTCTGCAGAGGGACAGGAGCTCGGTCGTTTTCGTTTTCCAGTGATTCAAGCGAACACAGCAGCATATTGCACAATGATTTGAAAGTAAAGTGACGTAAGTTTAAAATGATTCAGGGGGAGCCTTCTATTCGGGTTCACAAATTCAAAAATATATAGCTCTTTGCTGTATTATTTTTATTCCTCATCAGCAACGCCCCAACAAAATACATCTGAGTTTTAGATCAAAAGTAAAACCAAAACACAGGCTGTCAGGCAATGAGAAAGGCACCTAAATAAAGAGTGTGTTGTTTTAGTGTGTGTACCTGTGTATGTCACATTTGCCTATTGATCATTATGGTGCAGTTGGTGGTAGGTGGATTGTCTCCTGCTGTAAATCTTTAAAATCATGTCGGCTTCCCAAACTCATTAGGCCAGTCTCACTCTGCTGATCACACTCAGCTCCACATTTGACCCCAGCTGTGTATGCATGTGCTTCTTGGATGCTGTGGGTTCCTCGTAATGCCCATCATTCCCATTCTTTCGAGGTAAAAATATCTAATTGACAGTTCCATATGAAATGTCCATATCCACGAAACAGTTAAAGAGTAGGGCTGCACAGTTGGCTTGCACTAAGAAGGTCCTGGGTTCGAATCCCAGCCAGGGGTCTTTCTGCATGGAGTTTGCATGTTCTTCCTGTGCGTGCGTGGGTTCCCTCCGGGTACTCCGGCTTCCTCCCAAAAATATGACACGAGTCTAAATTGGGAGTTTGTGCATGGTTGTTTGTCTGGTGTGTCCCTATGTTGCCCTGCCCTGGCCTGGGAACCTGTCCAGGGTGTTCCCTACCTCTCGCCCAATGACTACTAGAGATAGGCACCCGCTGCGATCCAACAAAGGATAGATGGCATAGATAATGAATGGATGGCTTTCCAATCTCAGAATGAAACATGAAAGTATTTACAGATTTAACAGTACTCTTATCTTATCCCGCGTTTTAGGATTTCTTGAATTGCCGAAACTTCCTGATAATGTTTTTTTTCTTTAGACACAAAACAAGCTGATACATCTACTTTGTGGTAATGCATTCAAATTAGGGCTTTTTTTTGCCTTCCGAGCTGCTTAGAATTTCCATTATTAGTACCGACAAGCCATTCATTCCAATTACATTTAAGAGAAAAAATGTGCAGAAGTAAGCATGGCACGTGGAAAGTGAAATTGATCGTATCTCACTGCTGGTATCTGCAGCTGCCAATTGACGACTTGGTGCATATGGAGGGGTCCAGTATTCAGAGAAAGCACTTTAAGTTTTTGTGTGTGTCTGTTTTGGGTGCATTTTGTACAAACAAGCCGCCATGGTTAAGTACACAACATTTCACGCAGCTCACGGAACATTTCACCAGCCTACACAAAGACACTCGTGTGTGACAAAGGTTTAAGGTGCATTGGCTTTACTGATAAATTAGGCTGCATTTCATTTGAGCATCTGAGTAAAATATGTGCATAAATAAAGGGCAGGACACTTTGCTTACTGTTTGTTTTACAATCGTTAAATAAATACCTCCATTCGGGTTTTTTTATGAATAAACTGATCTTTGATTTTGCATCGATTCAACTGCAGCTCAAGTCCTGGTTTATTTTCATGTGTACTTTGATATTTTAAAATCTATTTCCCTTTGAATTAATTAAAGATGGTAGTGAGATAGCTCTTTGGTCATTGGGTCAAAACAGAAAAGATAAAAGATAAGGCGATGAAACAAAGTACAGCTTCCACCTTAAAAAGAAAAGAAAAAGAAACTTTAGATGTTACAGAAAGGAAAGAAAGAAAACAGAGAAGCATCTTAAATCAGGGGCTTCTGGTTTTCTTGTTGGAACCAAACATAACCCTGCAGAAACAAAGAGGATGCATGTTAGACAAATAAACTTCTTCTTGACAGCACCGCCTGAGCTGTTTACCTGGCGCAGGTTGCGGGTGACGCGCACATCGTGCCAGGCGTTGTCGTTGAACTTGCCATTGACCGGCTCGACCAGCGCCTCGAAGGCCCCCGAGCCCAGGTTGATGACCAGCCAGACGGCGCCGCTCTTCAGGGAAAGGTTCACGTAATCTGCAGACTTCCCGGTGTGCAGCATGAGCCCGTTGCGTTGTAGCGTTCGGAAGGAGAGCGTTATTTCGTCGGTGCTGCTCTGGATCGGTGTCAGGGACAGGTCGTAGCAGAAGAACTCGTTGCCTTTGAAGGTGGCAACAGACTCTTCCTTACCTTTGGAGAGAACAGAGGGAAGAGCAAACCCATGTAAATCAAAAATGTCAGGGGAAAGGGGGAAAGTCAAACCCCTATGCCCTCAGTATCTGATTTCATGCAAAAGTATTTCTACTTTTCAACATCTTCCCTATCGTTCGTGTCACATAACATTGGACAGTTAAGAACTGTCCAACGCATGAATAAAAACTGGAAAAACAGTGGGAAACCATCGTCTTTGAGGAAGAAATTGGGTCAGAAAAAAAATCCTGAATGACCATCATCGAGGACCACTTAAGCGTTTGCTGAAATCAAATTGAGGAAAAAGGCTTTAATTTGCAACGGAGCGTTAAGATTGGACTCTGGAGCAATGGAAGAAGAGTTATGGTTAGGGGGGGAGGTACAGGTACAAGCCTCTTATCCGGGGTTGCTTCAGTTGGTCAGGTCCAGGATCAGCCACATTATGAACCCAAAGAAAGAGGTCAGCTGACTACCTGAATATACAGAATGACCAGGTAAATCCATCAATGGGTTGTTTTCCTCCCTGATGGCATGGGCATATTCCAAGATGTCAATGTCATGATTCATCTGGAATCTCATGGTGATGTTTATTCCAACATCCCGAAATTAAAGGAATTTGCCACAGTTGCAAGGGTGCAAATAACATGAACAAATACAAAAAAGTAAAAGGACTGAGAGCACTTTTTCAAGGCGCCATGTTTATTTACACCTAACAGTATAGGAATAACTTTTTGAATACAGTAGATTCCAATAACTTGTATTTTTTTAAATAAGGTGCTGACATCTCCTCCGATGCCTGCTAGCTTGTATACAGCACATGGCCTCCTTCCACTGCATTAAGCTTCATTCACACACTACCAGTCAAAACAGACAATTTGCACAGTGGACACATATCAGGCATCAGCAGTCAGGGAGAACCTTTTGCATGCATCTGTCAAAACAAGAACATACACCTGCAGCTATCACCAACACAGAGAAGGCTTTCTGGACTGTTCATAACAGTGAAAACTCAATCTCACACGACAAAAATACAGAAATTGACCAAGGCCTGTCAGAATAAATTGCCCCAGAAATTTGTGCTTTATACGATAATGTGGTAATTTTGAGACCATTTTCAACAAATATAATAATAAATGCATGTACACCCTCTGAAGAATCAATAAACTGTATTTCTAAAGAACATTTATCAGCGCAACTGGAAGACGTTTTTATTATCCAACATACAACAACACGACCAAAACAATTAAAAAACATGAATGAACTCCGTAAACAAAATTGCCCTTCAAAACAAATATTGATCACTTGGCTCAGATAAGAAAAACAGGCAAAACTACCAGTTAGGAGCTTTATAAACAGAAATTGGAAACTAACAATAAATACACTCAGATTCACACTGCCACTATTGATATATGGAGCATATATGCCTTTTTTTTCATCTAGTCTCTGGTAGAAAGACGGAGACATCCGAGGGAAACAGGCAAGCTTGCAAATGGAAAGTATGGTGGTGGGAAAAAGTATTGAGCTCAATTGAATTTATCATGCAATTAAATGACCTATCATTTTATTGACAGGCCTACTTTGAACCCAGTGAGGGTGAGAAAATTCAGTATGCCACTTCCTTTGATTACTTCCATTCCTTTTCTATTTTCATTGTTCTTTCAGCTATGTTGTAAAAAAATTTCCACGCAAGATGAACCAATTTTTATCACAGTTTCACAATAAAGTTGAATAAAATTCTGCCAGATAAAACTGGGACGTACAACTTGGATGAACCTTTGGCCACAGACAAAACAATACGGAATAAAAGGCTCTTTGGGGAAAGCACAGATGCAGAATAATGCCAGCGAAAGCAAAAACCTCCAACCCCCTTCGGAGCCAACAGAACAGCCCGCCTATTGCATGAGCAGTAATTTAAAAGTGCCATTAGAGTTCCTGTGCTTCTTCGAAGCTCCACACTTTTGATTCCCTAGAGGAGGCCACACGGATGATTCAGCCTCAGGTAATAAAGTTTAGGGCGGAAATAGGAGGGAGACAGGGCAAACCGAAAGCAACCAAGAAGAATCGGACTGGTGGATTCCTCGAAACCAAGTTTATTTTCAGGCTCTATTACAACAAAATGACTTTAAGAGTCCTGGGTGCATTGCCTTGGGGGAAAGAAAAGGCAGGACCAATTTAAGGAGGTGGTCTGTTTTCACACTGCAAGCCAGCTCTCATGAGCGAATAGGTTTACCGCTGAATCAATCACAGGTCAAAGGGCAAGTAAGGCAGAGAAGAATAGCATAGCCGTTCTATACACCCTGAACCGGGGATGTGACCATATTTAGAAATAGAAAATATTGCGCAAGTTCTCCTAGATGTAAGTGCTGCAGCAGAACGAGTAAGAAGTGTTAAGTGACATGCTAACTGCTGTACTTTGGGAACATTTAAGTCTGTGACAGAACTCAAACGCAACCGCATAATATGGGTGGATACACTCAGAAAAACCAAAACATTTCAGGGATGAAGGAAGGAGGACCAAGTGAGGGACAAATGGCATCCAGACAGAGAAAGCTACTTAAAAGAGCACTTTGGCTCGAATTGAAATTTAGAGCAATCTCAACTGAAGTGTGAATTGTCATAAAAAAAAAAGAGGGGGCGGGGGGGCATCAAAGGAGAGAGGGAATGTGATGGGGAGGGAAGAAAAATGACACACAAAAAGCAAATCTCCGAAGAGCAGCATCTTGGCGGCGCCTCCTCTGCTGATGTAGGAAGAACAAAAGCGTAGCAAATGGACCACAGCAAGCATTTTCAATTATGTACTAAGTTACACACACACACACACAGCCCCGTAGAGGAGGCCGTTAACGGTAAGCAACAAACAGCTTGTGATTGCTTCCATGAGCTCAGCTAGATTGAGCCCTGTGCAAGGAAGAGAGGGGGGGGGGGGGGACCAAATAAGAAACTTTCTTTTGTTTATGTCTTTTTAATGAACAGAAGGCTGAAAGGAGGAGATAAAGCTAAAGAGGACCAGTGAGTGACGGCGGGGAACTGCGGTGGGAGTGTTCATGGTAGCAACAGTCAGTCTGGTTACGATACCACTACGGCTCCTCTATAAATTTGGCTTACACAAACATATGAAACTGTCAGACTTTGGAGTCAGATGTTAAAAGCAAAGACTATATTAGCAGTGCTGTGAAAAACTGTTTGCCTCTCCACAATTGTATTTGTTTTTTTGTTCAGTTTTTTTCTTACAATTTTAGTTGAAACCAGATTTTTACAAACACTCCAGAAAAATAAGATGGATTTCTTTACTGCCAAGCATCAAATCGGCGTACTTTTTGTTTTGTTTTAGACCAATAAGTATTAACATATTTATTCGTATTTGTGAAATGTCAGAATAAAAGGAGGATCATTATGTATTTTTTAGCACTTTCATCAAAGTCAGACATACATACACTAAGTTTATTGTGTCTTTAAACAAACAGAAACCTCCAGATAATTCCATTCTGAGTTTTTAAAAGCTTCTGATAGGTTAACTGAGTTCATTTGAGTCACACATGTGGATGAATATAAAGGTCCACACTGAGCCTCTTTCATTGACATCATGGGAAAAAATCAAGAGAATTTGACCAAGACATCAAGAAAAGAACTGTGGACCTCCACAAGTGTGGCTCATCCTTAGGTGCAACTTCCAGATCCCTGAAAGTCCCACGTTCATCCGTTCAGAAAATAAAGCGCAAGTATGAAAATCATGGGAATGTCCAACCATCGTACCGCTCCGAAAGTATATAGATTTCTCTCAAAACCACCATAAAAAAGCCAGACTACAGTTTGCAGCTATACATGGGGACAAACCTCTTTATTTCTGGAGACATGTCCTGTGGTCTGACGAAGCAAAAATTGAACTGTTTGGCCCGGTGGAAGTTTTTGAAGCCTCAGAACACCATCCCAACCTCCAGATCAGCTATAAAGTGACTTAAGCACAACACAGTCAAGGTATTGGAGTGGCTCTCACAAAGCCCTGATCTCAATCCCACTGAAAAGGCGAGCACGAGCAAGAAGGCCTACAAACCTGACCCAGTTACACCAATTCTCTTAAGAGGAGTGGGCCAAGATTCCAGCAAACTATAGTAGAAAAGCTTGTGAAAGGAAACCTGAAACGTTTGGTAAAGTGAAAAAGCTTGCAGGCATTTCTACCAAAGGAAGTGGATATATACCTTTGACTTTGATGAAAATAATACAGAAATACGGAACAATTCTCTCTTTATTCTGACATTTTACAAATACTAATACAAATTTATTGATCGAAAAAAAAAAGGTTTACTCTGATTTGAAGTTAGAAAGAAGAGAAGAAAACATTTGTTTCTTAAGTGTATGTATTAGGGATGTGTATTGGTAAAAATCTGGCGATATGATATGTATCACGATACAGGGGAGACAATATGATATATTGCGATAATTCAAATTCAAATTCAAAAATACTTTATTGATCCCAGAGGGAAATTAAGTGTTGGTATAGCTCATATAATTATTTCTTTAAGGAGTTGTTGTAGATGATGATAGCTGTGGGCAGGAAGGATTTCCTGGAGCGGTCTGTACTGCAGCGAAACTGAAGAAGCCTCCGACTGAAGACGCTCTGTTGTTGTATGAGTGTCTCATGAAGAGGATGCTCAGGGTTGTCCATAATTTTTTTGATTTTATGAAGAATCCTTCTTTGCATCATCATCTCCAGATGTTCCACAGTTGTCCCAAGAACAGAACCAGCCTTCTTTATCAGGTTGTTTAGCCTTTTTAAATCCCTGGCTCTGATGCTGCTACCCCAACAGATGACGGCTGAAGAGATTACACTCTCCACAACAGACTTGTAGAAGATCTCCAGCATCTTGCTGCAAACCTTGAAAGACCTAAGCTTCCTCAAGAAGTACAGTCTGCTCTGTCCCTTCTTGTAGACGGTTTCACTGTTGCGCCTCCAGTCCAGTCTGTTGTCAAGGTGACCTCCGAGGTATTTATACACCTCAACCACCTCCACTTCTTCTCCCATGATGGAAACAGTGTTTGACTTATCCCTGTTTCTACTGAAATCTACAATCATCTCCTTTGTTTTGTTCACATTCAAGGTGAGACGATTGTTTCCACACCATGTCACAAAGCGGTCCACCAGCTCTCTGTATTCAGCTTCTTGTCCATCTCTGATACACCCGAAAATTTCAGAGTCATCTGAGTATTTCTGCAGATGACAGGTCTCTGATTTGTACTGGAAGTCTGAGGTGTACAGAGTGAAAATGAATGGTGAGAGTAAGGTCTCCTGTGGTGCTCTGTGCTCCTGACCACCTGGTTTGACACACAATTCTTCAGTCTCACAAATTGTGGTCTGTTGGTCAGGTTGTCATTGATCCAGGCGATTGTTGAGGGCTCCACCTGTGTCTTCAGAAGTTTCTGACAAAGCAAATCAGGCTGAATTGTGTTAAATGCACTGGAGAAATCAAAGAACATGATCCTCACAGTGCTGCCTGCTTTGTCCAGATGACAGTGGGTTGGTTGAAGTAGGTGGATGATGGCATCTTCAACTCCAACTCCACAGCGATAAGCAAACTGCAGTGGGTCCTGATACATTCTTGTTTGCTTACTCAGGGGTGCCAACAGGAGTCTCTCCCGGACCTTCATGATGTGGGATGTCAGGGCAACAGGTCTATAGTCATTGATGACTGATGGGTGAGTTCTTTTGGCTACTGGAACAAGGCAGGATGTCTTCCACAACACTGGAACCTTCTCCTGAGTTAGGCTAAGGTTGAAGAGGTGCTGCAGAATCCCACAGAGCTGCTCTGTACAGGCCTTCAGAACTCTGGGGCTGACACCATCTGGACCTGCAGCCTTGTTCCGGTTCAGTTTCTTCAGCTGCCTCTTCACCTGACTTTTGGAGACAGACAAGTGGGAGGGGGAGCCAAAGGGGTAGCAGCATCTCCTGACTTGGTTGAAGTCAAACTTGTGGAATTAGAAGAGTCCATGGCTGAGGTGAAGGATAAAACAACCGAGGTGTAACAGGAAAGCTGTTGGTCAGTGGAGAGTGGGATGTCTGTTTGGCTGGGAACAGGAGAGGGGGATGCTGAGCTAGTTCCTGAACTGAACCTGTTTAAGAATGTGTTCAGTTCATTGGCTCTGTCCAGACTTCCATCTATCCAATCCTTCCTGTCCTTAAAACCTGTGATCTTTCTCATTCCTGACCAGACATCTCTGGTATTGTTCCTCTGTAGTTTGTTCTCCAGCTTCTTCCTGTATGCCTCCTTGCTGTCTCTGATCTTGACCTTAAGTTGATTCTGTATACTCCTCAGTAATTCCCTGTCTCCCTCCCTGAAGGCTTTTTTTTCTTGTTTAGCAGTTCCTTCAGATCACTGGTAATCCAGGGTTTGTTATTAGGGAAGCATCTCACTGTTCTGGTGGGGATCATGTTGTCCACACAGAAGTTTATATAGTCAGTCACACACTCAGTCATGGCATTGATGTCCTCTCCATGTGCTTGGCAAAGAGTCATCCAGTCTGTGGTTGCAAAACAACCCTGCAGGGCTTCTTCAGCTTCCTGTGACCATTTTCTCACAGTTCGTTTTGACACAGGTTGCCTCTGAACAAGTGGTTTATATTCTGAACAGAGAAAAACAAGATTGTGATCTGATTTTCCCAGAGGAGGTCTTGGTTTGGACGTGTATGAATCCTTTACATTTGCATAAAACAAATCCAAGGCCCTGTTTTCTCCTGTAGAGCAGCTGACAAACTGTCGAAATGTTGGAAGTGTAGTAGAGAGCAAGGCATGATTAAAATCACCAGATATTGCCACAAATGCATTGGGGTGCTGTGTCTGTAGCTTAGCAACAACGGAACTGATGACATCACATGCAGTGTCGGCAACGGCTGAAGGTGGAATGTAAACAACTGCCAAAATTACACTGGTGAACTCTCTTGGTAAATAATATGGACAAAAACTCACTGCCAAGAGTTTGACATCTGGGCTGCAGAGACGACACTTCACAGTAACATGTCCTGGATGACACCATCTGTTGTTGACAAGCACTGCTACTCCACCACCTTTTCTTTTTCTGCTCGTCTTTAGATCTCTGTCTGCTCGTACAGTCAGGAAGCCTGGCAGAGAGACGTTGGAGTCGGGGATATGATCCAGCAGCCACGTCTCAGTAAAACACATAACACTGCATTCACGGTACTCTGGCTGAGTCCTTGTAAGGGCTTGGAGTTCATCCATCTTGTTAGCCAGTGATCTTACGTTGCCCATTAGGATCAATGGAAGAGATGGCTTGAACTTCCTCTTTCTCTGTCTCTTTTTCGCTCCTGCTCTGCATCCACGTCTCCTCCTTATCAACTCATCAGGGATTTGTTGCTTCAGTTGAGGTATTATTTCAGTTTTTGCGATGTTAATCAGCTGCTCCCGCCTGTAAACCACATTTTTGCCATGGTTACGCATCATAACAAATTGTCGAAAAGGGAAAACATTAAAGCAAAAATCCTTCCAGCTTCACAGCACCAAAAACTAGAAAGTATCCAGGTCAAAAAAATGCAATCTTCTTTAAGAAAAAAGAGGAACCAATGTACAAAAAACCAAAACTTAATATGTAGCCAACAGAGCCTCTCCAACATGCAGCCACCCAGAGCAGCGCAATTCTAGAATACTATATGATAATAATAATAATAAGTAATAATAATATGAGTAAGACTATATATTGTGATTTTTAAAATTGAATTTAACTGTAGAAAAACTGTCAGCATTCTAAACACTCCAACCTGTTTCATACTTAACACATCCAGTTTTTTTACTAGATCTACTTGATCCACTGCAACGAAGAAGGTGAAAAAAGGCCACTAACTACCGGTCTTACTTTTAATTTTACTTCAAAAATGACTGTCATCGTTAACGGTTCTATTCAAATTTTAAAATGAAATAAAAATTGTCACATCGGTTTTGAAAATCGATACAATATTGTGACATAAAATAACGCCATAGGTTGTGTTTCGATGATTTCTTACAACCCTAGTGTTTAAATATCTGGTTTCAACAGTAAATGTTTGAGATCCATCCATCCATCCATCCAGTATACCTGCATGTCCTTGCAGGGTTGCAGAAGAAGGCTGGTGCCTCTCTGCAGCAGTCATTGGGGGAGAGGTGGGGTACACCTTGGACAGGTTGTCAGGCTATCAAGGAGCAACTTAGAGACAGACAGGACAAACAATCAAGCATGCACACATTCACACCCAAGGGCAACAGTCATGGTTTTGGACTGTGAGAGGAAGTCAGAGAACCTGGAGAGAACCCATACATGCACAAATGAATCACCTGAAATTAGGAAAAGAAAAATTATATCCAAAGTAACCTGTCCCTATTTGAAACAGTAATAGCCCTGCTGGTTTGATCATAAACAAAAAATGGTTTTTAGTGGCTTAACCAAAGCCTGGATCTAAAAGTTATTGAAATTCTGGGTCATGCTTGAAACATCTGAATTAAAACTATTCACCAAAAAAAAGAAAGAAAAAAAAAAGCCACCCAAAGTTCCTCCACAGTGATGTAAAAGACTCATTGCTAAATTTTGCAAACCCAAACCTGAAGGTAGCTCTTTTTTCATATAGGAACAGCTGTTTTTCTCTTAAATTTGCTTTTTGCACTTACTCTGGTTTTATTGTCCAACATTGATATTTGGTCGATCGTCTCAATCATTTAACGTTAAGAATAATGCAGAAAACAAAAAACATGGAAGGCAAATACTTTTTTTCACGCCAATGTAACACCCACTATCCTATCTTGTTAAAGTTATTTCTTTTATCTTCTGTGTGCTTGAGCTAATCTGCAATCCTCCTTTGCACAGCAGCGCACAGAAAAATCCCACAAGTATTTCAGCCAACACACGCGTAAACTGTTTTAAATAACGTCTCATTCCTCTCCGTCTCCGAGACCACTTCAGACTCCATTAATACAAGCTCGTCACCATACATCTGTTTTTCCTTTGTCCTCTGGTGCCCATCGCTCACTCATCCTCCTGCTCCCACGGTAGCACTCCTGTGATAACATGCAGACTCGTAGTATACTTTTTTTTTCACTTAGATCCTATCTCTTTCTGAAGAAAGCCCATGAGCACACTGTCTAACCAGAGCAAAGATGAGACACAGCGCAGACTAAAGTGCTGTCAAGGTCTCATTTAACCTCAAAGGAAGGTCTCTGCACTGTACAGAGATGATTCACTTAAAAGTTAGCCACCCATAATAGCATCTTTATTATTATTTGAAATTTGAGATTGCTCAGCAGAAAAATTATGCTGCTTTGCTTTCAGAGCATGCCATCTAACCATCAACAGCTCCAAAGATAAACAAATGTCTTGATGCGACTTCTGGGTGAGCGATGAAAAAGGAAGGAAATGGAAGTTTTTGAGACTCTTGTTCTGTTGGTGTCTTTGCAGTTGAGTGAGCACATGAAATAAGCGCTATGGAATAAGGGTCGGCGTGTGAATGCCTGAGGCCGTGGTTTTCGGCCGGGAAAAAGGTGGATTGCTCCCTCCTGGTTGGAAAGGGTCTTTCTCTCAAGGAGAGGAGGTTACTTAAATGAGGGAGGGAGTGAGAGATCAATGCATGATTTAGGGTTTGGTCTGCAATAAAGAGGGTAAGAAAACAGAATTGAATTTGAGTCTGTGTATGTAATTGGAAGGAATTGACTGTTTTTATGTTGAACATAAATCGTATGATTACTGACTGATGCAGTCAGTAATTATAATAATTTGTGAACCCCTCTCTTTAGACTTCCAGCTATAGAGCATGTCCCACTCTAAGGGGAACCCAGAATCTGCTTGTACATGTCCCTTCTACCTGGGATCACTATCTATGGAAAAAGGGCTTTGGATGAATGGATGGACGAACAGACGGACATGAAAACCAAAAAAATACAAGTGCCTTCCAGGCTAGTTAAACAACTGTGAAACGGCCTCTTAAGTTACTGGAGAAATCCAGAAGCAGACACCACCTACAGTATCATTACAGGGTAGCTGTTAACCAGAAGTGGCATTCTCATGCTCCTTAGAAATCCTTTGCATCTTGTCTGTCACTTTGCCACATTTAATTTTTTCTACTGAGGACCCAAACGGTTGCTACACAAACAATTTAAAACAGAGTTTTAGATTGTTTCGTTGACCAAGTGTCGTCCCCTAATGAAAGGTATTTAGTAATTATCTCGGACAGGACTACTCGGGAACTACACCTTTCTTACTTTCAAAGTCTGAAGAACTCACAATAGACACATTTATAGCTTAGGCACACTTCACCAGACAAAGTCACAAAGTCCTGATGACAACTAAATACCATTTTGGGAGACAGTCTTCAAGTTCACAAGACAAAAAGGATGGACAGGGAGGGTTGTTGGGGTGTGGTGTGGTGGAGTGGAGTGGCCCTCCTCTGTTCCTGTCCTGCATTAATCCTGTCTCGGCAGGGAGTGCTGGTATTGGGACTTCCTTGGAATCTTTGGCAATGGTACACAAGGGTCTGGGGGGCAGGGGGTTTACCCTTCTGGTGTGCTCGATTTTACATGGACGTTCAGGTTATGTTGTGCAGTGGCGGGCTCCTGGGTGGTGGCCTGTGGCTCTTGGGAATGTTCTAGACAAGCTATTGCGTGTGTGGACGCGTCTCTTGACCTGGGGTAGGATGACATGGTGCACCTTAATTGGTCTTCCTGTATCCTGGTTGCTAGGGATCGCCGGTCCTCGTCCAGCAGTATGGAGGCTCCCTTGTGTCGGGTGGTCCTGCTTATGTGGCCTTATGCAGGCCCCTGACTGCTGGGTGACAGAACCCTGGCTTGACTTGCACGGATTAATGTCATGGTGGGGGGGGGCGACTCTGCTCTCTCTCTCTGCCTATTCGGCCTGCTGCCACTGTGCTATCTCTGTTTCAGGAGGACAGCTTGGGGGGGGGGGGGGGGGGGCTGGTGGCCACCTGCTGGGGGATTGCTACCAGGTCCTGGGGCTTCCTACCCCTTGCAGTTCTTGAGTGCTGTAATGTTTATTTCCTTCTCAACATTATACCTTCTTCTCAATTCCAGGTGATACACATCCACTGCACACAAACACACTCAAACACACTTACCCTACAAACAGACCCCACCTCATAAACCTATACACACTCATTCTCACACACATGTTCAAATGTACATAGGCCAAAGTTCACACCAACATAGGTTCTTATTTCATAATGTGACCGGTCTGCTTTGATTGCAAGGGCAACCTGGATTTTATAAGGTCAATTACACCATTAGTATAGAATACTCTCCCCAGATGTCCTTTTCGTAGTGAAAAAAATGACCTGGCACATGTTTCCAACCAGCTTCTTCATATGGTATGCCTAGAAGCCTAGGATGCCAGAAAAAAAGGCAAACAATGTAATTTCTTTTTCACATCCATAATACAAAAACTATCTAGTTTGTGATCCTTTTTCTCACAGTTCAGATTTTTATTGTCTATATATTTTATGAGGAATCTTAGATAGGCTAATCATTTGTACATGTCGTATACATCGCATCAGGACATTGTCAAATCAGTTACTTTTAGAGCAGTACCGATCCAGTGCACAGTGAAGCTCCCCCTCAAGTATCCACAATTTTTCTCTAGTCAGCCTTTTCAGGTTCTCAGACATAAACAGATGTCACTAAGGTTGACCTTTGCCACATCCGTTACAAGGGTGCCACCAACAATAAGCTCCAGACTACACTAAAGACATTGTGTCAAGCAGCGCGTTTCCTGCACTGTGTGTGTCAGAGGAACATCAGAGTAAAACGGGAGGAGAAAAGAAAAATAATTGAGGGAAATAATGGAAGAACCACCTCGGTGGAATCCCTGCCTTTGACTTGGACCAGTGCGAAAACTCCCCCCATGCACAGCACCCATAAGGTATTGACAGCGTTGTTAGAGATTCACTTGCAAGCCAAGAGAGAGATGATGAGTGTGAGAATGTATAAATGTGCTACGAATCCTGGCTGCCATAAAAACCAGAGTATTTAATTTGTCCAGCGAGGAGAACTAGCTAAAAAGATCAAACAAATATGAGTAGCTCTATTCAAACACGCATGACGCATCAGTCGACAGATAACGAACCTTCACACTCTTGAGTTTTGCCTGATTGGATAACGTATTAGGAGTGATGAGATCATTTTAGTGAAGACAAAACAAATAAAGATCCAGAGAAAACAAACTGTCATTACATGTGTGCGTTCGTGGCGAAGGGATCTAAAACCTAGATGACCACATGCTGGCAAAACTGCTCGTCACAACACATTACCTCGCTGTGCTCTCTCAAACACACACCCACCCACATGTGCATGCACAGCCACACTCTATTAACTTTCAATGACTGCCATCCACCCTGCAGAGAGCATATCTGACAGATTTGGGAAAAAAAGATTCAACAGCAAGATGAGAGAGAGAGAGAGGTAGGAAATGCAAGGGCTATTTGAAAGCTTAGATGCTGCTTCATGAATCAAATAGGCCTGCTGGGTCCACAGGCAGCAGTTAGATTCCTGTGCTTTCTGCAAAGCTCCTGCAAAAGGAATGTCTTTTTCTTGTATGCTATTTAAGTATCTCCTCCTTCTAGTTATGTTGTGAATGTTCAAATTATTTTTCAAACTGAAAAATAACTTTCAAAGCAACAAAATACACCAAAACAAGCAAATACCAAACGAATCCGAAATCTGCACAAATGATATTCATCCTCATGAAATATTTAGATCTTACTACACATTAAATCAAAATGGAAAGGAGACGCAGCAATGGAGGATACCAGTATGTGCTGAGGAAGGGTGTCTGGAAAAGTTCCATAGTCAGAGCTAGGGTGCAAAGGTGGAATGATAACATGCATCCTCCCCCAGTGTATGTAGGCTCTGTATTGAGTTGGACTCTCTGCATGGCTTACATTTACTATCTTTCCCCAACCATCACCTATCTTTAACAAAAATATCTGAAGTATTATAAGCTCAGGCAAAAGCTATTGCACAAGCTTTCCTTGACCGAGACAGCTGTCTGGCATATTTTGACCTGTGTAACCTTCACAGCGGACCTTCCCCGTTTCTGCATTTCAGTCCTCACAGATTCACCTATTCGCTCATTGTTCTGCGTAACGCAACTCCAAACTATTCGCCGCGAATCCGCCTATTCGCAGATTTTTCGTACAGCCTATGGTAAATGGTAAGTGGTCGGCAATTGTATAGCACAGTGGTCTCCAGCCCTGGTCCTCGAGATCTACCGTCCTGCAGGTTTTAGATGCATCCCTGCTCTGACACAGCTGAAATAAATGAATAATTCATTACCAGGTCTTTGCCAAACTTGATGGCATGCTGAAAAGGTAATTCGATCATTTGATTCAGCTGTGTTGGAGCAGGGATGCATCTAAAACCTGCAGGACGGTAGATCTCGAATACCAGGGTTGGAGACCCCTGGTATAGGATTTTTATCAAGTACCAGGACTTGTTAAAGGACATTCACCCATTCATACAGAGGATGATTGTGGTAACGCTGGGGGAGACTAAAAAAAGCGGGGCTACCATTCAATCAATGTTACTGGGCCCTTTGACCACCATCAGCAGGCAGGGAAGAGTCTTGCCCAAGGACACAATGACTGAGATGAATTGAGCGGAGGTTTATACCAGTAACCTACCAGCTACAGGACAAACCCCTACCTCCTGACCCACATATCTAAAATAAATGGGGGAAAAAAAGCATCTTGGCTGAAATACCTAGACGCTATTCTACTTGACACTATTGGCTTGTGCTCGAGAGTCAGCCAATCCAGGAGCACCATTAACTTTCTCTGGCAGTGATTGGCTGCACCCTCAAGAGCAGATATATGGAAGACTGTAGATATTAGCATGTGCGGTGGTGCCAAGACAGTTTCTACTGTACAAATTAATGCCAAATATTATTATGTGTATTAAGTAGGGATGTAAGAAAACATAAATACGCCGAAATATCGCAATATTTCATGTCACGATATTGTATCGATATTTTAAAGCATTGTATCAATTTCTATTTTATTTTATTTGTAGAACTTAAATGGAATCATTAATGATGACAGTAATTTTTTATGTAAAATTAAAAGTATAACTA
This sequence comes from Valencia hispanica, assembly GCA_963556495.2. Taxonomy (NCBI): domain Eukaryota; kingdom Metazoa; phylum Chordata; class Actinopteri; order Cyprinodontiformes; family Valenciidae; genus Valencia; species Valencia hispanica. The sequence continues at coordinate 10,150,719 of OY747714.1, read as the reverse complement.
GTAGTTTGTGGCCTTTTATCTCCTTCTTCGTTCCTGTGGAGCAACTAGATCTAGTAAAACAGGACGTTATATATGAAACAGGTTGGAGTGTTTTGAATGCTGTGATAGTTTTTCTACAGTTAAATTCAGTTAAAAAAAATCACAATACATAGTCTTACTCATAGTATCGCAATATATTCCAATATATCATATCGTCTCCCCTGTATTGTGATACATATTGTATCGCCAGATTTATACCAATACACATCCCTAATATTAAGGTATATTTGGTGTTTGAACTATTAAAATAGGCAGTTATGAGTGTTTTTAGAGGAAGTCTCAAGTATTTGTGGATTTTGTATATTCGCTGGCAGCTGATGGCTCTAATTCTGGGGGTGGGTCCACTGTACATGGACCATTATGGAGTATCACCGAAACACCAAAGGAAACGAGAAAAATCTTTGTATTGCAAGCACAACCGTCTTAGTAATAAAGTTAAATGTAGCTTCAGATCTAAGAGTTGGTGTTGTGTCTCTTTAAGCACATGTGAAAGCATGAAATATATTCTAACTAGTTTAAGTAACATGCGTAAGTTCAAAGACTTGTCAAACATCATAGTGCAGTTATATATCGCCACACCACAGTGAACACAAGCCTTTCCGAGAAGTTCCCAGGGCTAAACATCTACACTTATGCCTTATAATTTAACAAACAGAAACACTGGCTATGAATCAGACTCTGCTGTTGTCAAAAGTGCAGGTTGTGATGTAGAAAAGTATATAATTAAGCAAGTAGTAATTACAAAAATTATAGATTTTAATGAAACGACTCTTCTACTATAGATGTTGCGTGTTTCCAGTGTTAAGTGTGTCCTATGACTGCTTAGTTTATTGACTGAAACCCAGGAACGAAGTTCCAGCTACAAATCCTCTTCACTTCTCCTTCTCTCTATAAGGGTGATTACTACACGTATTGATCTAAGGACTGATTGTGAACCTATAAATGAAAGAGCTATAGTTTGAAATTCAGGCAGCTGGTGTACTGGGGACATGCAAAATATGTCTAGTGTGATTGTTGCATGTGAACTGGTAACAATTAAATATTCTAATATTGTTTTATAGATAATTAATAAGAAAAGTTCCTTTAATTTCAACAATCATAATACCTATTAAAATATAGATAGAAGCAAATTAAAAATGTGTCCATAACAGTGCATCATTGAAGATGTGATAAATGAAACTAGATAAGCGCTCTGAGAATGCAGACCACCGCCAAAGACGCTCAGGCACCCCAGACAGTGATCCGTATCCCCCCCAAAATCGAATCACTTGTTTCTAGTCCCAATGTGGATATTTCCTGAAAGATTTAATTTAAAAATCTGTCTAGAACTTTTTCAGTTATGTTGCTAACAGACAAACAAACAAACCCTGGCAAAAACAATACCTCCTTGGCGGAGGTAATTAGTAAATCTTTGCTTTACTTTATTTGCTCATTCACCATTATGGCATTTTTGACAGAGCCAAACAGACTATCCAAGACAGAACCAATGATGAGAGAAGATCAAATGATGTGAGAGGAAAAGAGGAGAGATAAAGACAGAGAGAGAGAGCAATAGGTGAATAGTGTATGAATGATAGTATGTGCAAAGTGTTTGTGAGCAATCTAATTCTAAATTTAAAAAAAGTTGGGGAGTTTACTGATGGAAGGAGAGAGATGGAACAAGCAAAGAGAAATGGGAAAAAGAAAGGGATATTCAAGTAAAAAACAGAAAAGGAAGAACTAAATTATTGTTGGGTTTTGTTGTTTTCAGATGTAATTTTACAAAACACAAAACATTCCATGTTGAATTGAACAGTATATATAAAATTATAAGCCATTGTAAATTAGATGACCGATCACATTGTTTTGACATGAAAATAAATTATAATTTAGGCCATGTGAACACGTAGCCGGTTTAAAAAACCCCCGAATATCCTCACCACCTCGTCTTAAAAATAATCTCCGTCCACACCTAACCACATGTGTTGTTAAGAACATTCATAGACATGCCAAACCTGTAGGGGGCAGTAGTTCCCCCTGATCCTATCCACTCTAGAGTAACTTTCTATGTTCTAACTTCTACATAGGGCAGTAATTGAGCTTGTAAAAACAAGCAAGCAAAAAGTGCTTGGAAAATCAATAATGTCAACACATCTCTGAGGGCATAGATGCTGTTTCTGAGTGTAAACACGGGTCGCACAAGTGATGTTGGAGCATTTTTGTCGCGGAAAGTGACGTTGCGGAGCCGAAAACTGTCCACACGCAAATGCTTAAAATGGAGAAAACGCAAATCTCCATTTCGCCCGGATTTTTTAGAAATAATCGTTTTCTGTGAGAAAAACTGGGTTTTCGCGTAAATGAGAGGCCAAATCACAGGGACATATCTGCGTTTTGCCTTCATGTAAACGGGGCCTTAGGCACCTTACTACGTACTGTATGTTATAGTCTATAATCTATTGTAACACTTTTTTTTTTTCTTTTTTTTTTACAAAAATATCACATCTTGTCTGGGCTAAGCCCAGGTACTCCTTAAAGATTACATGTCTTTTTTTTTGGGGGGGGGCAGTTGAAGGGAATACAATAAAGATAAATGTGCATGGCACATGTTTGGTGTTTTAGAGGTACACAAAAAAGTAAGCTCAGGCCAATCACCTGTGAGAGTCCAAGAGACACCTAATAAAACCAGTCCTAGGTTACAGCAGAGTGTTGTCTATAAAATGCCACAAAGGAATCCAGAGCTTTAGGTAAGCTAAAGGCTTTTGAAATGTCAGCGGTTAAAGAAATATATTTTAGAAGCTGTCTGCAATAGAGGAAAGAAAAACACCCCACCATACTTCACTTGTGCTTTTTCACCTGGATGTTACAGCAGTGGGGTACCACCCAAATCTATACATAACATTTCCACAAAAATGTCAACAACAAAAAAAAACTGAGGCATGGACGATCCGCAAGATTTTACTCAAGAGGGGCTATTTTTAATAAGTCATGTTTTCAGCTAAAACTAAAATCATTCATATCCCTTTCACATTCAGATGCTAGAATATTGTGAGACAGGCCTCTATCAAAATACAATTAAGGAATGTAAAATGTATTTTTATTGTATTGTAAAATGAATTTTTCAAAATTGCATGTTGCTTAGGATTTATACCTCTTTCTATAATAAATGAAAATATTTATTGCCATTTTACCAATCCAATCCTTCCTATAAATGCTGACCATATTTTTGCATATTTCCACTGCTATTTTAAACAATTGTTCTTTGGTGATGTGCTTCCAGTCTAAGAGGTTAGAGGGGCTCCTTGCCATCATCCAACTCTTTAGCCCCCCCCATAGCTAAATATGGCTTGCCTGTTTTATTGATTTATTGATTGATATCCTGATGGATAAAATGATTGCATTTAATATCCAACTGACGTTTTCTTTATAATTAGATGATTTAGTGGTGACTTTAATTGGGAACAAATTAAACCAATGTATATAAAATGTACATATTAATTGCCCTGTCACACCTTTGAATATGGGTCCTGGATTTCTATAGAAACTTATATATGACTTAACCTAACCTAAAACCGAACCTAAACCGAACTACAAACATATTCCAGAATCACCTTTATCTCCATTTGATGCAAGAGCATATGCAACTTCATATCCAGCTAACCCAAGTTGCTAAGAATCTTTAGCAAAATTCTGTGGTTCCAGCATTGTTATATGTAATTCACATAGGCATCCCTGGTGCTAAATGTTTATTTAGAAACATTCTACACAGATATCGTACCTAGCTAACTATACTAAGTCTCATGACGTGCTGTTCAGACACTCGTGCAATGGTGAATCTGACCTGTTTCCTAAGGAGTTAGTTATTAAAACATCATGTAAGGGCACTCAGACTATGCATAAAGCAATAAACACACACTATACACAATGATGGTGCATCTTAAGTGACAGATATATACTTCGTAGATGTGGCTGGACTAGATATTTCACAAAATGCAATTCATTACGTAAAAATAGTGGTCTAAGCGTATCTGAGCTGGACTACAACTAATTCCTGTATAAGGTTGTGCTTGAATTATTATTAATTTAATACATTGTAGGCTAAATAGAATTAACTCAATATAAAAAAGTATTTAATTTTACAATCCTATTTTTAGATCATCTCCTTCACCTCCTTGGCCAAGAATAGTTGGGACTGATCTCTCTTTGACAACAATATAAGTAAGGGATATACCATGGTCACTTACGAAAGAACGAAGTATTTAATTAATTAATTATACTTTAATGTGTTTTAGAGTTAAAATTGTGAGGGTTTTTATTTTTATCGTTAGTTTTTATTTTAAGTCGAGCGCACTATTTAATATCTCCTGTATACAGGCGTTGTCAAGCAACGTGGCCACAGCGAGCCGACCGCAGCAGTTGATCAGTGATGGGAAGTGAGATTGTCTTTACCTCACGTTACGTTACCATCCCAGTCTTCAAAGTTGTCAAACTCACCAAATAAGTTAAAAGAAATGATAAAATCACTCATGTTTTGTCTGTCTTGCTGTTGCGATGATTCAACTGAGAAATAACGTTGTCTCCATTGCCATGGTAACCGTCTAGCGTTTGAGCCAGCGCAATGATTTAGAACTGTCATCAGGCAATTTGATGGGACGCCTTTCCTAGGTGTACATTATCACTTTTTAACCTACACCCTCCAGCCAATCAGAATCGAGTATTCACCCAGACCATGGTATGATTGTGAATAATACATTTAACTGGTACTGATTGGAATAATACTGCATTGCCCGTAATGGCCAGTTACGTTAAAGCTCTACTGTAGCTTATACAATTCACAAACTGAACCACATAAAGAATGAAGGTAAATGTCTTTTAAGGTTTTAAAGACTACCTGTCCTCAACCTTTCACCACTTTAAATATTTCTGTTATGTAAGAGCTAACAGGAGTTAGAAACTGAGAGGACATAATAGGTATAAAACCACTTCGTTCAGAACTCTGTCACCACGGAAACAATTCTTTTGGTAACCACAAAATTTAGAAAGCACAGTAGGAGACTCCATATCTATCTCTCCCACAGTTGATTGCACTTTCCAACTCTCTGGCTTTTCTTTCAACAATTTCTTTTTTTTTCACTTTAGGAGTTTTGCAGGTGACTATTACCACAATGAATGCTGTTAGGTCTGTGTACTCAAATAAAAAAGATGGAAATGTCAACCAAAATTATAGCACAGGCAAATGTGCTTTTAAAGTGGTAGGATACTTAGCTAAAAGCTGCAGAAAGTGCATCAGAAGACCTTCTAACACGAACTAAATAAGCATTATTAACTTAATTATAAGCGGATTTCCTGCCTCTGCCAAAAATATTGAATCGCAGCTGTCCTTGCAATGTTGAAATAGTGAACGACAACTTTAATGTTACATTCAGTAGGCTATTATATTTAATCGGCATTCAAACTCTTAAAAAGTAGTTTTACTTAACCGCTTCACGCTTTTAAGTCCCATCCGTGATCCATACATACTTATGGATCAGCCTGTGACATCCTTTCCTTGTACATATACATATAATACATTATTTGAAGGCCAATCAAGGATACAGTCACAACTGTAGAAATAGTAAACACTTGTGTTAAACCACTCAGAAGGCAGGATAATGTGCAACTCACTGTTCGTTGTCACATGTCATTGACAGAACCAAGCAGTCTCGAACAAAAACGCTCTTTTCACGTCCAGAAGGGTCTAATGAATTCCAATGAAAAACAAATTCCACAATAAGTCTTACATCCACAATGAAACATAATCTATCGCTCAAAACCTTGATAATCCCCTTCCTTATTTGTACTTCTTACAAAGTTGTCATCATAGCTTCTGTTAGCATACTCATTTGATTCAAGAAAGAAGCACAGCAGCCTTCTTCTTCTTTATGATGTTTAATATTGGCTGGCAAACAACAAACTGGTGCGTTCAATTCAATTCAATTCAAAAATACTTCATTGATCCCAGAGGGAAATTGAGTAACGCACCGACTGGTATGGAGTGTGGACCAGAATGTGAACCCATGTTGCACTTACCTCTCTTAGACTGGTGATAAACTAGTATCATCTCTGCTTGTGCTAGTGCTAATGTCCCTTTCGGCATATACAACCGTATCAATGTGTCTCCTTTACCAGCTTCCAAAAGCCCTGATTAATAGCCTACAGCCCCCTCTACTGGTTATCATGCATCAATACATTGTATGGTTGAAACTTAATTTGCAAGGTCGTTGTAATCTGTCTTTGACGGGCCCGATACCTAAAAGGGTTGACCAGGGGGACCGGGCCCGCTAATGGGTGCCGGGCCTGGATCGATGCACAAACATGCCAACAATCAGGATTTCAAGGAGGTAATTTCCTTATGACTGGATGCACAAAAATATTGCAAAGCAACTATGTATTAAAACATGTCACAATTTCAGCTTTTAAACCTTAAGTGCAATGATATCGTCATAGCTACACCTTCATCTTTCAATGATTAGGAGGATGGACTAAAGAAGTGGACGCTGATTACATATATCAGCCTGCTTTGTTTGGTTTACCAGTTCCCCTGCTGAAGAGAAGAAACTTAGATAAGAAAAAAATAATTTATATCAGAAAATCTAAATCACAGAAAGACTATTAATAACTTTAAGGGGTAATTTTCTGCTGTAGGTTGAAATTATGGCAGGAATAGAAATACCGGGGTGTCATTAATTAATTATTAATTCAGTTCAGTTTATTTATATAGCGCCAACTCACAACACATGTCATCTCAAGTCGGTGGTATATACATGCTAATAATCCTTCAGTTCATTATTCCAATCAGTTTAAAAGTTTTCTCCTGAACGAACATGTAGCAACAGTAGACAGTCGCCTGCATTGTGTCGTTGACTTCACAGCAATCCCTCATACTGAGCAAGCATGTAGTGACAGTGGAGAAGAAAAACTCCCCTTTAACAGGAAGAAACCTCCAGCAGAACCTGGCTCAGTATAGGCGGCCATCTGCCACGACCGTCTGGGGGTTTGAGAAGACAGAGCAAAGACACAAAAGAACAGAACTGATGGAAGAGTACTTTCAATGTTAAAGAAAGTAAAAAGTTGATAACAGGAGTGGGACACTGTTCAGTTACTGGAAGCATTAACCCAGCCGATGCCCCCCTTCAACAAGGCATCACACCCAAACAGAACGTCAGGTTATTACTAACCTCAGTCTGTACTCATATGTCATTAAAGGCTTGTGGTTAACTTGTACCCAGGGCCTGTGCACATAATAATCTGTCAATCAACTCGCTTATAAGCTTAGTATATTCTACTTTCCCAAAAAGTATTTCTATTATTATTTCTCTAAAGTGAAACAGTACACAGCTTTCTCTCAGCTTCCCTCCCTCTTTCTTTAGCTCTCTTACAATCACTCACACAGAGAAAAATGTCCAAGATCCTCCTTCCCTTTTTATGCAAGAACACACCAAATCCATAAATCAACACCCAATAAGCTGTCATTGGAAGGCTGCTTAGGTTACTCTGCCATCTAAATGTTTACTCCGACATTTAGCACATTTTTAGAGCCTTTTAGCAACTTTGTTTTTTCAAGGAAACACCTGGGAAGAAGCAGTTGGCAACCTTGCATCACCCATTCCTGCAGGTATAATTAAGAGCTTGGGGTGAACCATTACCTTAATTAGGAGAATACAGGAGCAGAAGAGGAAGCAATAGGGACAGCATGTCAACTGACAAAGATTCAAATATGGGTGACACAGGATGCACAGAGACGTCTTGTTGCCTTTTTATGTAGCCTTAATACAGTAGAACACCTACTTTGATGAAAACCTTAAGAGAAATCCTATTGCTACAGTGTTCCAGAAGGGTCAGTAACATGCAAAAGCCACAACACAGCAAAAAAATCAACAACAAAGTACAAAACTCACAACACCACAAGTCACAACACTACAGCAAAAGCCACAACACAACAACAAAAGGTACGACACTACAGCAAAAGCTACAACCCAACTACAAAAGATACAAAACAACATCAAAAGCCACAACACAACCACAAAATCCCCAACACAACAACAAAATCCACAACAAAATACCAAAAGCCATAAAAATAACAAAAGGCACAACACTGCACCAAAAGCCCCAACACAACAAAATCCACAACTAAACAAAAGGCACAACACTACAGCAAAAGCTACAGCCCAACAGCAAAAGCTACAACCCAACAACAAAAGTTACAAGACCATAGTAGGATATAAGAAAACTTTAAAACACCGATATATCGGTGTTATATATTTTATGTCACGCTATTGTTTCGACATTCAAAAGCAATGTATCGATTTTTATCTTTATTTTATTTCTTAGAATTTGAATGAAACCATTAATGATGACAGTAATTTTTGTAGTAAAATTAAATGACCGCTAGTTGGTGGCCGTTTTCACCTTCTTCGTCGTTCCAGTGATCTCAACTAGATCCAGTAATAAAACTGGATGTGTTAAGTATGAAACTGGTTGGAGATTTTTGAATGCTGTGACAGTTTTTCGACAGTTCAATTAAGTTTTTAAAATCACAATATAGTATCTTACTCATAGTATCACAATACATTGTACCCCCCCCCCGTTAGCATGACCTTTGTTTTAGAATAACTTCTGTTGTGGCTTTTACATTTGTTGATCCTTCTGGGCCACCGTAATTTACATGTGGAAAAAAAGCATTAAAGACATTACCTGCACAAATAGTTGTACCAAAAACAATTGTTTCAACGTCAGAGGCTGCATGCTATGCACCGAGTTTGATGGTATACGTACAGGTACGAAACATTGCGATCATAAAACAGCTTCGTGCTATATGCAAGTGTAGTACATAGCCTACAAGTCATTTTTATGGAATCACTTTCCAGAAGCAGGCTGCTAATTGAATCACTAATTAGTTGATGAAACAGGAAAGAATGAAAAACAATATGGGGTGTATTTGAAAGGGCGCCTGGTGATGTTTTATGCTCATCCTTTTAACTGAACAAGAGTCCTTGACAAATTGCCTGAAGCGCTATCTATTGGTTTGTCCTTATTTCTGAATATTTAAATGAGAACAACAGCAGTTAAAACTGTAGCTGCTTAGTGTGCACAGTCACGTTAATAATGACGGTTCTACACATTGCTTCCCTCAAGTAACCTTAAGAGACAGGAGCCCATGTCTTTTTGAACATTGGCATAAAAAGAGGAAATTTGGTAAAAATGCCCAAAATGTGAAAACTACAGGACTCTAACTACAAATAAACAGGATTTTTTTTTTTTTACCTGATCGATATTCCACGTGACATTTGAAGTAATTGTTAAAACTATTAACTTGCAGAGTTTAAAGACTAGACAACAAACAGAATCAGAGAACTTAAATGAGATTTTCTCCACTGATGTATCGGAAAGCCTTTAGCTAAATGCTAACCTTTCCCTCTGGAGGCTTGTCAGTGATAAATGCAGAGACATGAATCAGACCATATGGCAGGCAGAGAGATAGAAATATTGAGCGGGTGAGATAACTGCTTCCCAGTATTAGATTATAGAAGAGTAGATAACATTTTGGCTCCTCTCTGTTCACAAATTGAGGCCGAAAAAACGTCTTTGACTTTTATTTTATTTTTTGAGGAAGCAGCTCATCTAGATTTACACAAGGTCTCAACAAGGACTCATTGGGAAATATGAAAGACATGAAATTAATGACTGTGTGGGTGTGTTTTTTTTCTTCTTCTTTTTGCTTCTTTCCTGTCAGCACCATACTCGGTGTATATTCAAAGGGTGGCTAAACCACGTTGTGGAAATTTCAAGCCTGTCTGAGAATCTGTTCAAAAGCACAAACATGTTTTGTTTTTTTATATACTTTCGCCAAGTAATTTTAATTTCCAGACCCAAACCAAACCATGCATGTAAGAGAAAATAAACACTGTGTTACAAAAAAAAAAAGTTAACTTCAATATGAAAGTAAGCGGAGCATATTGGTCCCAAACCAAGAAATGAAGATGACAAACTGCATTTAACTCCACGCTTTTCCAGCCACAAAAAGGCTTGATGTGGTATGACGTTATTTTGATGCGTGTCGACAACAGAAAGGAACACTTCACATGATGAAGCCAGTCTGTGGTTAAATCACAAACTGCCAAGATTTCCCTGCAGGCTGATTTCTAATGATCTATCACTACGCAAAAGCTAGTGCTAAAAAAAAAAAGATTCAAAAGAAGGACGAATGCGGAATAACATTAACAAAGCGGATGCATTGTTCAGACTGTCAAGACAGCGTCGTAGGAGAAATACGCAGAAGCAAAATAAAGTTTTGCACCGTTGAGCACCTGTGTGATGACACAAGGAAACATCTAAAACATGCAGGGCCATATATATATATATCACCAGTTTCTAACTTACTCGGGGTCACAACCCTCGCACATTTTTATTTTGTTGGTCAGAAGATGGAAAGTTTGGGAACGTCAGTGTTAAGCAACATGAGTCATCAGATATATTACAGGCATAGAGAGTTCGGTACTTAGTCAATGCATTGCAAACTAGGCAGTTCTTCGTCATGTATAATATACGTACACGGATAGTGTGATAATGATAACTTTGCAACATATAACACATTCGTACTTAATCATGAAATCAATAAAACTATTTAAAGGGTACATGCTTCAGGCTGAAAGAATGTTACCTTACCTGAATATCTGAAAAACAAGAAATACTCTACTTCTTTTTTTTTACTGTGATAACCATGTGTAATTGCATTTTTTGAAAGTGTTATCCTGTCTTTAAAAGACTAAACAGAAAATCTACCTGCTCTCTAACTCATGAGGAGTATGCATTAGAACAAATTCGAAGGTAGAGCAATGCTTGCTGAGAGTCAGTGGCCCTATTCTAACAGCACTCCTGCTAAATCAGCACAAAACCATGTCCCAGTTTGTACTCCATGGTTCTCCTTTAGTAAATCATACAGCTCAGTCAGGGACAGCTCAGGGCTGTGTCAATGCGTGCCTCCATATATCATGTCCCGCGCAATCAAACGCTTGACAAATGAACTTCTGTTACAACAGTTTACATGCAAAAATATGCTTGAATACGTTTTTTTCATGAGAAAGAAAAATACACATTTTCAAGCAAAGTTCACCAACCGTTATCTTTTTCTAACACCGTTTTCTACAGAAGCACAATCATGGTGAGTTACAAAAAACACCCGTCTGTCCTAACTTCTTCCTAATGACGACTTGCATCAATCATTTTTCCTCTATGTAGAGTAAAAAGACGTGAGAAAAGGGATTAGAAACCGACTTGTGCAAATATGACAAAGACGAACTGCAATGTTGCAAGACAGAAATCAACCTGGGAAACATCACGTTTCTTTCATCTGTAGAAAGGTGGCTTCTCATTTACATAAACGGCAAAGATATCAGTTTTTAGCTTACTGGAGAAGTCACTGTTGACTTGCAGTGAGCCCACGCAAGGCGCTTGTTTGTGTGTGAAGCTTTTTGACTCTGCATGCACGCACTCCCAGCTCCATCAGATCAGCCTACAGCAGTTTTCAATGTTATTAGACCAGAGTAATCGTTCCAACATTTTACCGAGGTAGACAAGTGGGGGTATTTTATGAATTTATCATGACACAGGTAAAAGACACAGCATTTACAGCAAAATCCAGATCCATACAATTTGGATAGAACTAGTTAATGCAAACTTACAGAGTCAGAAGTTTACATACATTCATCATGATGAATTTTACTATCATTTTGGGTTTATTTGGAAATATTTGTTTACTTTTTTGGGCAGCGTTGATAGTTAATTAAATTTAATCTGTGTTGGGATTATTGTTCTGTTGGAGAACTCAACTGTGTCCAAGTTTTACCCATATGTCCCAGACCTAACCCTGCAAGGGCTCCCAACCCGCCATGAGGTGGAAAAAGCTGGAAGACCGATGTGACAGTTAGCAAGTTTCACATCACCACGGCCTGGCAGGGTGCTGACCAAGAATGCCGCCTCTGGTCGCTTTTAAGATCAACCTAAATTTGCAGCTGCCCCAGTGAACCAGTGAATCGCCTTCTGGAGAAACTGCAATTTATAACAGGCATGGTGGTGGCAACATTGTGATGTGGAGCTGTTTTGTGGCAAGTGATACTAGTGGTTAGCAAAAAATAAAAGAGCAGTACCTTCACATTTCTCAACCTTATCCTAAATCAACAGCTAGAGGGTTAAAACATGTCTGGAATTTGGTGCTAAATCTGTCCCAGGAAGCCATTAATCTAACCATTCATCTATTCGTTATATCTGCTTATCCTGAAAGATCATGAAAGAGCATGTCCCCATCTCCTGCTCATTCATCCTGTGTTTCTCCTGCGTTGCCCCATGATGAACCCGTAATAACCTTTCCAGTGTATATCTAGCCTCAAACCCATCCATCACAGGGCAACATAAGAGACACACTCACACCTTCAAACTTAAGGGCAACTGAGAGAGACCAGTTAACCTAACAGTCATCTTTTTGGACTGTGGGAGAAAGCCGGAGTACCGGGAGAGAACCCAGGCATGCTCAGGGAGAACATGCAAACTCAATGCATAAAGACCTCAGTTAGCTCACCAGGAAACCAAGCAAAGGGAAGTCTCCCGGGAGCCTATTCAGGGCAGCAAATTACTAAGACACTTGTACTTAATTTCCCTCTGGGATCAATAAAGTATTTTTGAATTGAATTTGAATTGAATTGTAGGGTGCATTCACACCAGCCCTGTTTAATCAAACTCAAATTTAATCGCCCAGATAGTTTGGTTCGTTTGGCGAGGTGGGAATCGAACTCTGATGTGGACCAAAAAAGCGAACTGTGTTCCGACCTAAAAACCGACGTCTCGGTTGAAGTGGACTCTGGTGCGGTTTCAATTCCATATGCGACTGCCAAGCAGGCCGGCGGACAGTCCAAAAGCAGGAAGCAGACTATAGCGCAGGCCATTCTGGGTAAACGCAACATAAACAACCGAGCGACTCTGCTGATCCCATATTTGTCTGACACATTTGCCAAGGACAACAGAGCAATCCTAAAAGTCCTCAAATTTGAAGCCACTCCACGTTTCTGTACATTTCATGGAACAGGAAGTCTCCGAGTGTTGAGTGCGTTTTGGTGCAGCGCCACCACAGGCGAGGAGGTACGTATGCTGCTCAAAAGGTTTGGACTGTTTGACAAAGTGCATGGTGAAAGCAGCTAAACCGGCTAAAACAAAAGCAACAATGCTTCAATTTTGGTCCCCAGTCAAACCGAAACTATCAGGTGTGAAAACGACCTTAATCAAATAGGATTAGATGCGTCTCTGCACGTTTAAGGTTTCATGGGTAATTTTAACCCTATGTGGATTAGAGAAAATCCCAGAGGAAATCAAACTCATGCAAACAATGGGTTTTTTTTATTCATTCAGAATGTGTTGTAACATGATTCAATCCTGAAAAAAAGAGACATTTGAATGCATAAATAAAAGCCCAAATTAAATAACATGAATTGCCATGGTGACGGTATGTGGATTTTAGAATTTACATGTAGGTCCAACCATTAGTTCGAGTATCTTCACCAACAAGCAAACACAATGTGTGCATTTCTCAAATAAAGCCATTACCTAAGCACAATGTAGGGCTAAACTTTTTTTTTCTCCTTATGTTTAGGCAGTAGAGTACATTTACTGTAACTGAATGCATATACAGTACATGTAAACAACATTACATGCATATCCACTATACTGTGGACTTCTCCCGATACAGCTCTGGCTTTGGGTAAATGGATTTAAATGGAATATTCAAACAGAAGTCATGTTCTCATTTGCACTGCTGCTAAGGATTCATAATGTCACACTAATGTGGTCTCGGGGATGTATACACCGATGACGCCTAAACGCAGGCGCTCCCAAACACAAGCTCGTGAACCTGCACCCGAGCTCATCCTCCTGAAAGAACACACACAACACACACGGTTCCCTTTTAATCTACAAATGAGTTGTGTTGTTAGTTGACGCTACAGTGGCTATTGACAGTGAACTAGTAGTATGGGTGATAGGCTGTTTGTCTAATAACCAAGGCTGCATTTCAATTTCACAACCGACTGAACAGCCTGCTTAGCCACACAAGACTGATATGACACCAGGCTTAGCAAGAGGCTCTTTTTGTGTGTGTGTGTGTGTGTGTGTGTTTTTGAGAAAGATAATAGCAAAAACTCACACAATAACCTCGTCTGGAGTGAGCCTCGAAACGGGTTGAAGACTGAGAAACTTTTTTTGGAGATAAGCACACAATCACGAGAGACGTTAAAAAAAAGCACGGCATCTACCCCCCTGCGTGCTCCCCACGAGGGCGCCGTTATATCAGTAGAGCTTGAAAGTGACTATCCCTTTCTGCTCCTCCCTTCAGGCCTCGCCTGTGTGATACATGCAGACGGAACTCTGTGCCTCGTCTAATTAAAGACTTGTGTATGGTGCCTCCCTCGGCTTCTGCCTCGGCATCGCTTCCCGTCTGTATTCGGCGTCTCGCATTGCTTTCCAGCTTGCACAGAGGGATTTCTGCAGCTCTACGAGATGCCGAACACTGCGCGAGATGATACCGTTCCACGTGGAAACTCGACGGGGAGAAACAAGAAAACGGCTCCGCCCCAGAACGAAAACAAATAGCCATCAGATGTTTGCGTTTCGACACTACTAGTGCTGCTGCTTGCCTTCGCCTTCAGTCTGTTTCTTAGTCAGCGAGAAGAAGTGATAGAGGTTCTTCCTCTCTCATGCAGTCATCATAGGAAAACAGATGCTTTCAATGCCACAACACCCTCATCCTGTGCAATGATGTACCCCTCGTGTCATCCTCGTTCCTTTTTCCCCTTCCTCGCCCCCAGTGGTCATTGTTTGCCTTAGATTTAAGGACACGCAGTATCCGAAGGCACCAAGTTAATTAGACATCAGGCCCTCTCTGTCTCACTCATTATGTCGCCTCCCTGGATATCCGCAGGCTCCGAGAACTGTTGCTGCTTCAGTGAAACCACATATGCACACGAACAAATGATTCAATGGTTTGCGCCATCTCTGGCTGACTGTATGTGGGTGTTTGATTCCCCCTGGCCTCTACATATTCTAAGAGATTGATTAATTTAACTGTCTGGCCGAAATCTGCAAGCAGGGTAATTTTTTCCCTCAATTCTCGTCTGTGCTGATCTTTATTCTGATAATTCTTCTTTTTGTCTCCAAAATATGTTGGCATCCTCATCCAAACCTTGTGAAACAGGGGAGGCGTGACTGCACTTTTGACGCCCAATGTCAGTGTCACAACTCCTTACTCTGTGGATGTCTGAACGGTTCCCTGTGGCTGTGTTAGGTGACCGTGCATGAAGAACTTAAAAGATGCAGTCTGTTCAACCCCACAGGGGGGACTGTGACCCTTCCAGTCATTGTTTACAGAGAAGACGATCACGTCCCTATGTGGAAACCTGTACGCTAGGGCATGCAAGTGTATGAAAGTGGAGTAAAAGTTTCACACTGCAGTTTAAAGAAGGTATATTGGAGTAGCTCTGTTATGTTATTTCTGATTTGTCCTTTTTGTGGACTTTGGTTCATTTTTATTTGATTTTTGTCTGAGGCATTTATTCCCTTTAGGTTTGGATGCTGTGCAGCTGGAATGACCTTTGCACGTACCTTTTTTAATTCTCCAACAGCTATTATGAGGCGTAACCCTGGCAACAAGCTGATTAGCACCTTCCTGCCCACAGCATCACCATCCACAATGACTCTTCGAAGATACTTGGATGATATGAGTTACGAAACAACATTTAATTTCCCTTTAGGATAAAGTATTTATGAACTGAATTGAATTAAGCTTGTTGTGGTTATAAACGTTAATGTGCTTGTTTTGATTGATATTTGATTTAACATGATAGTTTTAAGAAGGTCTGAAAAAATTTGAGATGCTAGGTAATAGATTTTTTTCCATCTATAAATGTACAAGTTATGTAATTTGCCATGATATCCATGCTTGACGATTGTTATATATGGCATGATATTTTACTAGAGGCTAAATTCAACGTGTTCTCATGCCCTTGGACTGCAACCAAAAGTCCTTAGCAAAAGTCAGCGAATGTTTTGCATTCCAACGATCCTACAAACAGCAGGCTGGCAGCCGTTGTCTGAGGTCCTCTCTCAGGGCAGGAAGCAGCTGCTACTCCACAGCATGCCAGCATGCTCTTTTCACTGAGAGAGCTGAGCAAATGGGGATTCCTGAGCTTTGTTTTTGGTCATGTTCGCTTGAATGGAGAAGGGACTGAAAGGGGGAAGCTAAGAACACAGTGGGATCAAAACAGAACATTTGATTACGTTATTCCCGGAAGTCTCAGCCCAGTGGTAGAAATGAAGATCTCAATAATACAATGACTGTGGATGACACAGGAAACAGTGATGAAGTATTCACATAGATTGAACCTTTTAATTTTTCAATTTGGTTTATCTAGATTTTATGTGATGGACAAACACAAAGCAGGGCATAATTATAAAATGGAAAGAAAATTCTCTTATATTATAAATATAGATCTGAAAAATGTGGCATGCAGTTGTATTCTGTGCTCTCAGGTTACTGCCTTTAAGAATCAACTATAACTGCAGTTATCACTGCAAGTCCTTTAAGGGTAAGTCTCCACCAGAACCTCAGTTGGATTCAGTTCTGGACTTTGACTGAGCCATTCTAAACGCAAAAATATACTTCGAACTAGGGGTGGGCGATATGGCTTAAAAATAAAATCTACGATTTGTGTGATGCCAAATCCGACTTCCGAATTTTTATCGATTTCATTTTTTTCTCTCCATTTCCATTCCTGAAAAGAAATTTAAAATGACAGAAAATATTTTTTAAACTTGCAAAGTCCAAATAAATGCACTTTGTAAAACATGAAGGTGGACCTTGGGCGGGCTCACATCACTTTAAACTATTTGAAACCCTTAGAGTGCATTGGTGAAATTTTTTTCAGATTTTCTCAATTTATCCAAAAATGAAATCTTCATAAATAGAAATTCGATTAATGGATAAAATCGATTTATCGCCCAGCCCTACTTCGATCTAAACCATATGATTGTAGCTCTGGATGTATGCTTAGGGTTGTCATCTTACTGGAAAGTGAACCCAGATAATCTTTTCCTGTCCATTTTTAAAAGGAAGGCATCCCCATAGCATGATGCTATCATCACCATATCACAGGCATGATGCGCGGAGTGTGATGCGCTGTGCCAGTTTACCGCCACAAACACCGTTTCCTTTGGTTTTCATGATGCAGTTTGTTTATAAAGGTTCCTTACAAATACTGTATCTGAGGCCTTCCCAGAACACTCGTATATACTGTATGTGTACAGGTGGTCCCAAATCAAGTGAGGGAATTTGGTCTAAATTTATTTTTTGTTAGGAGTATCATAGCACTATTCGAGTACTTATTTGTCAAAAATATTTTTAAATCATGTTTTAGTATTTTGCTTTCACCTCACAATTGCGCATCACTTTATGTTGGTTTATCTTAAAATCCTAACAAAATACATTGGTGCTTGAGGTTGCAATGGTACAAAATGTGAAAAAGTTCAAGGAATAATTTTCCATCGCAATGTAGATTACAATATTCCTATCCCTGTGGGTTAGTAACCCTAATATTTGGGTGGAAGAAAGATAAAATGCAGTCCTTGGTTGAATAGCAGTTATAAGTCCAATTAATGAACTACGTGGAGAAGTTTACAAGTGAGGCATTATATGTGTATTGTTTTAACAAATCAGCATAAAGGATCTTTGTACTGAGTTACTCAAATATAAATTGCTGAATTACAAGCCCTAAACTGTTTTTAGTTGTAGAGTGAGACAGGGAGAAACTAGCAGAGACTGTTTTTCAATAAAAGTTTGCATTTGCATACACAGTGGGACAAAGTGTTTATCTAAAATGTTCACATTTATCAGCTTTAGTCTCCCGTTTCCCAATCCTATCCAACGTTTCTTTTGCATCCTAACTCTCTGCATCAGTATCGCAGAAATAGACGTTGCTAGTGCTGATTTCCTGCTTTGTCTCATCTCGAGGATCGGCCCCTCGTTCATATTTCAGTAATATTTCGAAGTGGAGAAACCCTACTGGATCTCGCCGCCTGCTCTCCACCTCGGTGCCGTTCCTGCTCACACGGCACAAAGTGATCCAAAGGAGGCCTGACACCAATAATTAAAGAGTTATTGAAATTAGCATCGACTGGCCGCCTTATCTCGTCTCATCTCGCTCCGCTTAGATCACTTAAGCTGTCGCTCTGTTTTCATTAAACCTTGCTCTTGTGACTGACTCAGTCACGCACAGAAAAACAGCAATAGTGTAAATATATGTTTTAAAAAAATCAAAAACAAGCTTCTATTAATACAAATATCCAAAAAGGGAAGTCTTCATTAAACTGCTAGATTTCACACCATCACACATTTCACTGCTATCCATTTGAGGCTTGCACAGCATCGGATGGCTTTTATACAGTTGTTTTTTTTTTTCATCTACACAAAACAGTTTAAGGCAGCAGGCTATCGGAATTCTATATGTGTAAATTTAATATTGAACACAGTGGATTAGCAAAAGAAGGACAATGGCATGACATTTCCTGCTCCTCTCCCCCACACCCGCCCACACGCTCTCTGCTGCATCAAATCCTTTTTCCATTTGGTCCCCCTGCCAGCATCCATCCATCCATCCTTCCTTCCTTCCATCCATCCATCCTCCTCTCCCTCCGTATTGGCAGGCGTTAAAAACTCTGATTCTGAGTCCCCCCTCCCTCCTCTCCCCCACTCCTTCCTTGCCCTTTGCGCATCATTCGGCCCATGTGTTGAATCCCTTAAAGCTAGTTCCGTTTGCATTCCCTGCGACCTCTCCTCTGCGCCTTTCCCGAGCTCGCCCGGCTTTTTCTCCCAGTAGTCAAAGCCCGTTCTCTCCCTCCTCCACCAGCTGCGATGAGCCACAGCCATGCTTTGCCAAGTGCCTTTCGATAAACCTCCCTGTGGAAGTAACTGTAATCACATAGAGAAGGAGAGATGGAGGTAAATATGGATGAGAAGAAAAAAAAATCTATCAGCTGTGTTGACGATGCATCATCATCATCATCATCATCATCATCTCGAAGTTTGCTGTACGTTTGGTTTGATTTAAACCACTGACAAGCTCTCTGATCCCACAACTTGCTTCGCCACACATCCTTGTTTCTGCTTCACACTCTTCCCTTCCTCATATTCCAAGAACACCTACTTGATAGATCCATCAAACATCTGGCCATCAGTGTAGCCCAGTGATGTGCGGTGAGGTTTATGATTGGTGAGGCACAGGCTCTTATTGAATCAGAACTATTAAACCCAAATTAGAAGCTTCTATTTCAGTTTTTTGATTAACTGGAACATTTAACAACTTTTATTCATGCTTTAATCATTTCCATTTTATTTGATAACGTGATACCTTGAAAAAAATGTTTTTTAATATTCTGTAAAAATATGTGCGTACTGGGCGCAGTAGTTCCCCCTACTCATTGAGGCATGGTATTTTCCGCCTCACCCTGCTCATTTTAGCTGCGCATTTAAGGCCAATCAGAAAGACTAAATATGTCACACACATTAGGTAAATATATGACAGACTGTAGAATGTCAACATGTCTTTTGTACATGTTTAATCAAACATGGATATTGGCGATATAAGAGAGACAGAAATGAGCATGCACCAACTGCCTGCTTCATTCACTGTGTGACACAGCGCCACCAGAGGTGAGGAAGAACATGGCACTGCCTCATCTCATACGTCACCCCGCCTCACTCCGCAGGCACTGTGTAAATGTATTATTATGTCATATAAATTCAGTGATTTTGACCATAAAAATGCAGAAGTTTTATAGAAAACTGATTTACACAACAGATAAGTTGAAACCTTTTCTATTACCATTTTTCGTGCAGATTTTATTTATTATTCTGACTCCCCTGACCGCACATCAGGGGTGTAGCCTCATAGTGTCAACTTCATGCATAACACTAGTCAATGAATGGCTTTACAATTTCTCGGTGCGTTAATTATGAAAGTTTTATACCGTTACCAGTAACAACAGCTATAGTGGGTCAGTGTTTGCAAATGCAGTAGAGGAATTGATCATACCATCCCCACTTCTAAATGAGATTCTTTTGCTGATATTATCTTGAATCAAAATGTCTGTATCTTCTTCCATCCATCCATCCATTCATTTTCTTCCGCTTATCCAGGGTTGGGTCATGGGGGCAGCACCTTAATCAAAGAGACCCAGACTTCCTTCTCTACAGCCACTTGGGCCAGCTCCTCGGGAGAAATCCCAAGGCGTACCCAGACCAGCCGAGAAACATAGTCCCTCCAACATGTCCTAGGTCCTCCGCTTTGTCTCCTCCCGGTGGGACATGCCCGGAACACCTCACCAGGGAGGCGTCCAGGAGCCATCCTAACCGGATGCCCGAGCCACCTCAACTGACTCCTAACAATGTGGAGGAGCAGCGGCTCTACTCTGAGCCCCTCACGGATGACTGAGCTTCTCACCCCATCTCTAAGGGAGAGCCCAGACACCCTGCAGAGGAAACTCATTTCAGCCGCTTGTATCCGCGATCTCATTCTTTCGGTCACAACCCAGAGCTCGTGACCATAGATGAGGGTAGGAAAGTAGAACGACCGGTAAATCTCTTTACTCTGACAGACCGGTACAGCACCCGCATAACTGCAGACACCCTACCAATCCACCTATCGATCCCCCGCTCCATTTTTCCCTAATTCATGAACAAGGTTTCCAGATACATAAACTCCTCCACTTGGGGAAGGACCTCGTCCCCGACCCGGAGACCCTTTTCTGGCTCAAGATCAATGGTCTCGGATTTGGAGGTGCTGATTTTCATCCCAGCCGCTTCACCTTAGGCCGCAAACCACTCAATCGAAAGCTGTAGATCAGGTTCTGAAGTAGCAAGCAACACCACATCATCTGCAAAAAGCAGAGACACAATCCTGAGGCCACCAAAATGGATCCCCTCAACACCTTGGTCCCGCCTGGAAATCCTGTTCTTAAAAGTTATGAACAGAATCGATGACAAAGGGCAACTTTGTCGAACTCTCACCAGGAACGAGCCTGACTTACCGGCAATGCAAACCAAACTCTGACACCGGTCGTACAGGGACCTAACAGCCAGTATCAAGGGGCCTGGTACCCCATACTCCTGGAGCAGCCCCCACAGGACTCCCAGAGGGACTATGTCAAACACTTTCTCTAAGTCCACAAACCACACGTAGACTGGTTGGGCAAAGTACACACACCATACAGGAACCTGCTGAGGGCGAAGAGCTGGTCCAGTTTTCCATGGGCAGGACGAAGACCGCATTGTTCGAAGTAATTCGGCCACCGATTCAGGATGTCCCGTGTCAAGGTCAGCAGTACCCCACTCCCTGCAGATACCTATCAGCTGCTTCCGAGGTCCCACAGGTCAATCCTGTTGTGTGATATTATTGGCTGACTATGACATTTATTTATTGTTGTTGTTTCACTGGTAACATAGATTAATGATTGTTTCCTTTTTTTATGATGCTGGCATGTTATATCCTGCCCAGGGACTATGGTTGACACTAGCTTTATAGCTAATACTGGCATTTACAGAGATGTTTATTAATGTGCATTGTCCCTGTTCAAATAAACTAATTAATAATTTAGAAAAAAGACCAGATAGGACTCCTTTATTTAGCATGACAGCATCCCTCACCGCCGCTGTCCACCATTGGGTTTTAGGGTTGCCACTGTGACAGGCACGACCACCTTGCGGCCACAGCTCTGGTCAGCCGCCTCAACAATGGAGGCACGGAACATGGCCCTCTTGGACTCAATGTCCTCCACCTCCCTTGGGACATGTTCAACGTTCTGCTGGAGGTGAGAGTTGAAGCTCTTACTGACAGGAGACTCTGGTAGACGTTCCCAGAGGACCCTCACAACACGTTTGGGCCTGCCAGGTCTGTCCAGCATCCTCCCGTGCAATTCACCGAGCCGACTCACCACCAGGTAGTACTCAGTGGAGAGCTCTGACCCTCTCCTCCCCCGAGTGTCCAAAACATGCGGCCGCAGATCAGATGAAACAACAACAAAGTCGATTGTTGAACTGCGGCCTAGGGTGTTCTAGTGCCAAGTGCACATATGGACACCCTTATGTGTGAACATGGTGTTTGTTATGGACAATCCATGATGAGTCCAGTAACAAAACACTGCTCAGGTTCAGATCGGGGGGGGGGGGGGGGGGGGGATTCCTCCCAACCACACCTCTCCAGGTCTCATTGTCATTGCCCATGTGAGAGTTGAAGTACCCCTTAGAACAAGGGAGTCCCAGGGAGGAGCCCTCTCCAGCACCCCCTCTAAGGACTCCAAAAAGGGTGGGTAATCTGATCTGCCATTTGGCGCATGAGCACAAACAACATTCAGGGCCTGTCCCCCCACCCGTAGGCGGAGGGAGGCTACCCTCTTGTTCGTACAGGTGCAGTGATGGGGGGCAATAAGTATGGCCACCCCAACTCGGCACCTCTAAGCAGGGGCAACTCCAGAGTGGAATAGAGTCCAACCCCTCTCGAGGAGATGGGTTCCAGAACAAGAGCCTTGCTTCAAGGCGAGTCAAACGATGTCCAGTAGGAACCTTTTAACCTCGCAGCCAAGGATCGGACCACCAAGCTCCCCACCTTCGGCCAACGCCCATCCCACATTGCACCCGAGCCTTATGGCCCCTCCCACTGGTGGTGAGCTAATGGCAATACTGTATCCTCCCATTCATAGAAATAAAATAATAGAAAAAATACATGAAATTATGTAATTTATTTGATCTAAAACAGAAAATCAACTATTATTCCCACAGCTGCAAAAACAGTTAATGTGGTTATTATAGAAATAATAATGTAATCTCTAATAATGTAATGTTTTAAATTGAAATTGATATTACCTCAAGCATTTGTTGAGGAATATAGTACAGTGCAATCCTGGGTTTGGGAACGCAGCAGCCCACAAATAGCTAACATCTGCTAATACTTGAGACCCCGGTAAAAAACGGTGTTACGACCCAGAAGATGTTGAATGTGAAGGTGAGGGGTAACATAACAGAGGACGAGGGTAGATCTAAATTTAGACAGAGCTTTATTCGCCAAGACAGAAGGGGGTCAGGTAGTAAAGATAACATACATAAAATGTAACAAAAGTTTACCCAAAGCTAACATAAGTCCAAAAAGTAAATCAAAGAAATAACAGATAACAAATAAGTATAGATAATACATTCACTCAAAGGGGGTAGGGCAGCGCCCTGCAAAGTCTAACCAAGGTTCTTTCCAAACAAGCAAATAAGAAATCAAACTTAAACCAACTAATAATACACTAACAGGAATTAACCAAAACTACTAATTAACGGGGTGAAATAAATACCCTCATGGTTTACCAAGAGAGCTCTGAAGCCCAACAAGACTAACAAAGTCCAATGAATGCAACCACTTATTTACCACAGAGCCTCAACATAACGTATGTTTACATAAGTAGCCATAACTGGAATGACTCCTTCAAGGCAAAAGTCAAAAGTCCACCATTTTAAAGAGGAAATGGGGCCTGAAAACAAAAGGAGACCACATGAGACCCGACAGAGGCAAAGGGGAAAGCAGCAAAGATCTGGGCCCCCCTTCAAGGCAGTCTAACTGGATTTTATATACCGTCGCCTCCTCCATGGTAATCAGCTGGGACACAAAACATCCGTGGTGAATTTGTGCAAAAGGGAAGAGTGGGAGCGTGCCACTGTCCATGGTGCTGATCCCAACTGCAGCCTGTCGCCGACGCTGTCCAACGTTTTTTTGGCAGCTCATGGACAATTTCTGCGTGTATTGATGCATACATTAATATGCATCAATACACGCAGTGGAAACCATCTTGTCAGTATCCGCAGAAGCTACTGTAATATCTGCAGTCTTCCTTATTTCTTTCTCCTGGGGGTACAACCAATTAGCGGCAAGGAAAATGAACGACACTTCTTAATTATCAACCAATATCGTGTCAACTAGCATTGTACCTAGTAATTTTAGCTTTCCAAGCTGCATTTTCTTTCAAATATTGTAGATATGCTCCTCCAAAAAAATCTACGAACTTTCCGCAAATAACTTGGAGTTACGTTCCACAGAAAAGCACACCAAAAGGAGAAAATACTGGACCGCGAATAGGCCCCAGCTATGGAGTTAAAACAGCTTTACTGTAATAACAGTTTCCACACTATAACTAAAAGTAGTCTTTCTGACCAGTAGAGTACAGCAACAATCTGGTTAGGCAGCGGTGGGATGCGTGTTTAGTCCTATCCTTGCAGCATGAACACTTTTCCCCTCGTCTAAATAAGAGTTTTCTAAATCTAAAAAAAACACTGTCTCTGTTAAGTCACCACTCTACACTATCTGAAGCAGCGTAGTACTGTCCAGCACCTCAAAACGGCAGATGCTCAAGAAAACGGATTAAAAAACCCTTTATAACGACCCAGTTTCGTCAGCCAAATCAAAAACTAGTGTCAGTAAGCACTTTGTTCAAAAGAAGCTGTTCTTCCAGGAATCAAGCCAACTGTCAGCCGTCAATAAGCTGCTCGACATTGACTGTGAGGTAGATGGAAAGATTGAGTTTCTTGTGTCAATAAAAACATTTCAGGCAGTCAGATCGTGAGGTTATACACTGAGTGATATTCTGCTGGTTTTCAAGATGAAATTACATACCTGTAAAGCCAAAGGCAGCGTTTAGTGAAGGGGCTGCAAACTGTAACAGAAGATGTCTTTGTGTCTGCACTTTTACTTAAAGCTGTTCCGTTCAGTTAAAGTAATTTTAAGGCAAGGGGTTGTGTTACATATAAAATGCAGGTTCTGGCTCTTACATCAGCATGTTATGCTTTCCAGGACACAGGTTCAAGCGCTGATGTATGTGTCAATCATCACTGTCCAACAAACTTGACACTTACTGCTTCTGGCATGGGTGACTGGAAGGGCAGCTTTAAACAGGGAGACTAAGGGAGGTCCTGTGAGTAATCACTCTGTTTTAGTCATCGATCCCCGTCTCCTTTGTGAACAAACAAAATGTCATGTCTTCCCTTGAGGTGCACTTTTTTGGCCTTTACATAAAAATTAAAACAGTATACGCACTTGTGTAGCACCATTAAACAGAAATGTGGCTTAAACCACCAAGGAAATGCAATTATTGAATTAGAGTGGTTATATTAGTCGTGGATGTAAATAGTAGGAAAATAAGAAGGTATACAATGAAAAAGTGTGTACGTCTTTGTTAAACATGTTTCTCATATTTTGTGTGCTGCCATTATCTGTCAATACCAGTCACGTTTTGATGCGTCAATAGCCTAGAATTTAATTTGCTTATGATAGCACGAGGATGTCAATTAACTGAATGCCTTCAGGGAATTGCCTTGTCAGATGGTTAATACAGTCCCGATCAAAAGTTTAACACCACTTGAAAATTAGCAAAAAAAATTCCAAGTAGTTCCAAGTAGTGCTTCAACATGGAACAAGAAGAAATGGGAGTGAGACAAAACATTTTTTGAGCAATCTATTTATTGAAAACACTTAAACTGAAACTGATCAAATGTTTTATACCACATGCCTTCAAAAGGCCAAATCTGTGCAAAAATGTGGATTCATTGTTATTTTCTGTCTGGTAGTCACACTGTCGAGACATTCTGATGGCAAAGGCAAGAAAACCCCAAAAACTTCAGGTTGTTGAACTCCATAGGCAGGGTCTCTCGCAGCGCACCATCCACTGCTGAGGTGGTACGCAGTAAGAAAGTCATTAGGAATTTCTTAACTGATCCTGAGGGTGATGGAACAAAAAAAGGCAAGTGGAAGACCCAAATCAATTTCACTAGCATTGATCCAAATTGCTGTCCGTCAAGACACTTGGACGGCTTATTCGGGTCGGCTTGTTTTATTCTAGATTTGATATTTGTTTTGTACCCTCCAAAGGTCTGAAATTAGAAATTGAGTTGGAAGACTGTCTCCTTTTCTTCCAAATAAAACAGCCTGGGAAAAATCTCCCCAGACCATTTGGAAGAATGTTTTACGGTGTGATGAAACAACACAGAACATCACCAGAATAGCTGCCTACCCACCAGAAAACATTATGGTTGTGGCGTAATGTGTTCTTTTCTTCAGATAGAGCAAGACTTTTTTTCATGAAGGTGGGTGAAATCATTCACACCACTAAATACCATGCTGATAGATTCCTAACAAACACTGAATGACGGATATGAATCAAAATTTGGTTTAACCAAGTCTTAGTTTAAGAGTGTGCAGCCTAATTAATGCAGCTTTATCTTTTTTTTTTTTTTTTACATTTTCCCTTAAAACAGTTCTTCAGTAGAACTGGAGAAGAGACACATCAAGGTGGGAAAAAAACGAGACCATATTATACAATTTCCAACGTCGTAAAAACCCTGTCAATCTTTTTTTTTTTCACTTTATGTGGATAAGACCTGATTTGAACAATAGCATGGTATACAAGGTAGATGTGCATGTCATTGCTCATGCTGCCCTTTTTTGCTATACATAAAATGTGAGAATGTTTTTTTTTTTTTTTTAAAGGCACCTGCCTTATCATATGGATTCCACAATCTAACACAGCTGCTTTTCTGCCACTCTGCCAGAATTATGTGTTTTACAACCAGTAAAGTGTTGAGGTGAGTCTGTATAAATATTCATAAAGACAGGAAAAAAATGCTGAAACATGAGTATAACTTTTTTTTTTTTCTCTTTGCAAAGCCTGTGACTTAGGAGCAAGCAGCAGCTAAAAAAAACGTTCAGAATTGAATTCAAATTAAATAAGAAACTTTTGCAGCGAAAACACCTTCTACAAACCATTTGAAATGTGTCTGAAACAGTTAAGTGTCTTCTGAGCCCTGCAAGGAACTTGGAGAAAAAAACGAAATAAAAGGATCCAGACTTACTTTAGCGAGATCCTGCAAAAGTTTAGTGACATCCCTCAAAGTAGGATTTGCGTTGATTGTGTCCCCAGCGTGTTAGGAACTCTGTTCAGATCTCTCTCACCTATATGAAAACCATGTCTTCTGTCAAGCACTGATTTAATGTGTTTATAGTTCAGGCCTCGAACTCAGCTTGAAATAAAAATCTATAAAACTCTGCCATGTGTGTATGTCCACCATTGCTGTTGTTGTTTCCTGTGGATGTCTCAGGATTGTAATTGCATATCAAACCTTTTTTTGTGATCTTGCAGAAGTAATTTGGGATCTCACAAAGGTAATTCGGGATCTTGGAAAAGTAGTTCAAGATCTCGCAAAAATAAGTCGGGATCCTTTTTTTTCCATGTCCTTTGCTGGGCTCAGTGAGTATCTCAGTGCACATTTTTGTACACTAAGTGAATTGTACTGCGTGAAATATTTTTTAAACTTTTTTTACACAGTAAGTTTTACTGAGTAAAACTTCTCAGTAAGTATCAGTTTTTTCTATAAGGGGAATATAAAAAATATAAGCAATAATTTCCTGGAAAAAAGTCCTAAAAAGTGTAAATACGTTTAGCAAACACCTGACATTCTTCACTGAACGACATATTATACCAATGGCTTAAAGTGAGAAAGAACTCACCGTTATTGCCTTGACGGCTTACAAACTTCAGCTTTAAAGTACATTGTCACCTTTAAGAAAAACCCTGTTGAGATGTCACCTTTTTTTTTCTTTTTTAAAAAGACAACTTTTTTTTCCTAAGCTTGGCAAGCTGCACCCTTTTGTGCTCTTTAGTGACAGCTCAAATAGAAATCAATATGTCTGAGGCAACGATGGCATCCGATGAGTTAATGTGGAATCAATAACGAATGTCAGAGGCATTTTTGTTTTTATCCACCAGATAAAAAACATCCAAGAAAAAAGGGGAAGGGACGTTCTGCATCATCTGGGAGCGAGAGGCGATCAGTGGACTGAAGAAGGGAAACTACACACAGCACACAGAAAATCCTCATACAGGGAAAATAATTCCTCTTTATATCTCTAACTACATGAATCAGATTTACGATTAATCCTCACTCTGCAACCCTTTGTGTCCCCAGCAAAAAAACTAAATAAATCTGTGAAGTTTAGCTAAAGTGTTTACAATGCACACTGCACAAGTTTAATGCACACCACAGGACCCACAGCTATCATCTGGAAAACTTTAACATATGTGATTCTTGGGGTGCGACCATGGGGCAAACTTTGCTCGCCAAATGTGAAGCCAACCCGGAAGTGACGGAAGTTGCAGTTCCCCCTTCATCCACTAGGGGCTGGCTCCAGAAAGAAGCAAGCTCCCATTGACTCCCATGATAAAAATGCCAGCTTCACAGCAGAAATAAACATGTTTACACCCTGGTTCCAAAAACCATTTCAGGTTTAATAGGTCAAGTTTACCATAATGACAACTCTGAGGGGGGGTGTTTTTATAACTCATCCGTTTAGATGTAATTTAAGCTTGAAATTATGAATGATAAGGGGAGTTTCTTTTTGATTAACAGGTCCCAGATGAGCCGTCAGCATTAGCGCTGGAGGCTGACGGCTTGTCCCCCTGCTTGCTCCAGGGAAGGCCTCAGCCATTTCGTTTCTCTGAACTTGACCATCAGTTGCGTCCGCGATGTTTATTCGTGTTTGGAGGTTGCAGTAACAGACCGTCCAAGAGGTCTCTTCTCCATTTTGAGACTAGTCCCAGCGCTGCCTGCCTGCAACTTCGGCTTCAAGCATGCGCGATTCGTTAGCATTCTGGACTCGGTGGGGTAAATATCTGCTCTGAGACCAGATGGACCTGGGGGCGGGCGTAGCTGCGGACTGCCTGCTAAATTGGTAACTCTTTCTGCAACTCACCTCACTCATCTTGCCCTCGCCACTACAACGGAAGCGTCAGGTCATTATAAGCAGGCCTACAGACAGCCAATCGATGTCCACTTCAGGGTGTGGTTAACCCCCAACTCAAGCACAAGAAGCCAAAAGCATAAAAATAGATTTCTTTTAAAGGCAATTCAACTGCAGAGACAGTAAAATTAAAGATAGAAAAATCATAGCACGCTAAATATGGCCAGAATTAATTAATTGCAGTTAAAGCGATAATTTGACACCCTTAAGTATTTCATAAAGTGAGAAGGTGTTGCCATACATCGGAGGGCACTATTACTTGATATGATGCTATGTTTTGATATATACTATTGGTTATTGGCTGTTTGTGTTAACCACTTTTGAAGACATGATACTGTTGGAAAATAATGCACCCAGATCACCTTCCTACACATTTAGCTTTCATGGACATACCTTTTCACGACGGGAGCACATCAAAAGTGACACAAATACTTCAAAGACATCACAGGACTTGATGTTTCACAAAAATGTCTTCCTTTCCTCACTTTTATTATCCACATGACCAGTGCTTTTCAGAATAGAGCAGGTACCATCCTTTCAGACATTGAAAATAGACACAGAACCAATGAGACAATCCATGGGGGTGCAAACTTTTCCAGTTAAGAGAGCAGTGCGAGACCTGTCCAGGACCAGTCCAGACAAAGGAGAAATCCAAGAAGGCCGACCAAAACCAGAAACTCAGCAAAGGCTGTTGAATCTTAAATGAAGACATTCCAACAGCAAGCCAGGCTTTGGGAAATAAAAGAAGTTGCAGGATGATCCTTCTTCGCGTGATGGTCCGACATAGTTGGTACTACCTACAAAGCATTTCCTCGAGAATTATAAATCTTTCTGAGTCAAACTGTGAAGTACCAGCTATCTCTGCGCTCCTAGGTTTCCCTGTTCCGGCCTTCCTCACCTGTGGCAGTCCAATCCGTCTACAGCAACACGGTCGTCCTCAGCAGCCAACCCACGTCTGAGTCGGAATCCTCCTGTCCCTCTCCAACGCTCGGCCTCCCCGCTCTGGACCTAGGCCTACGCTCCCAGAACCACATATGGCTCCCATCTTTCCGGATCGCGCCTGCACCCGTCCCTCAACCCACTGGATTGCCAGGAATCCCTCAAACCGTTCACCCCTAAGAGACTCATAGTAGGAACGCCCTTTTCCATCTCACTGAATCAAATTGCGAATCACCTGTTTAGAGACTTTCCCGGCACAGTTCCGGTTCGGAACAACCCGCGCTGGCGGCTGAAATTAAACCATCTTTGACCATACCCGGAGTTCGAGTGTCATTTTCCTTGTGGGTCAGAAAACTTGCTACAAATATAACCAAATGAGTCTAACCAGAAATCCATGCATGTAAAAGTTTGTGAATTTCTACTTGTAATATTGAAGATTTGGAACTTTATAACTTTCTCTTGACTCATTTTTTCAGTGAAAGAATCTGACTTAACAACACATAAAGAAGTTGAGGTCATTATGTGTTCAATTTGCTGTCTTATCCAGATTAACAATAGGAGCTGAAACAAAACGCCAAATTTTAACCACTTTGCTCTGCATTTAGGAACTACAAACCTCTGTCTAGAGGGAAATTGATATTTGCTACCCCTTCACAAGCAGCTTATAACTTTCACCTTTTGTCTAATAGAACTATACCAGTTCAACAAAAAATTTCCCACTTGACACATATGCAGAAGCAGGATGTATGAGATCATAAAAAACAGTAAACAAAATAATCAATACTCATGTGCACAAAATGAATGAAGGAGAAATGTGCCTCTCAGTTCTGAATCTGTCCCTAAGCACAGATTTCTTATCCCTCCGAGCAGCAACAATTAAAGCAAAGGTTTACTATAAAATCCAGCCCTGTAATAATATTCTGATTCTTAAATATTTATAGCTTAGTGGCTACAATCCCCACGCTCTTTTTATAATTTGTCAGCAGAAATGATTTAGCCCCTGGAAAACTGCTATCTGGATGCATGCATTCTGAAATTTACAAGGGCCTATGCTCATGATTGATTATTCAACACGTTATACTGCCACCACTAGTTTCAATGAGGTAATCAAAAACCTTAAGAGTTCTGAGAATTGAAGTGAGCCAGCATAGAGGAGCAGGCAGATAAGACACCTTACAACAGTGATAGCAGGAGAGAGAAAATATACCTTCGGATCGGATTTACTCTGTGCTCTATATGCAGGTTTACATTAAAGAACCACCACATCAGCAGTAAAACCGCATTTAGGGGGTATTCACACCGGGAAGTTCCGTTAGTTGACTTGCTTTGGTTCGGACCAAATGTTTTCTTTTCTTTTTGCTGTGGTTAAATGTTAAATGCTACAGGACCAGAGTCTCTCAACCAAAAGACACATGTGCTAAGGTCTTTCAGCCTTTCAGACAGAAGCCATGTGAAAATAGGTCAACATAAACAATAGAGAGCGCAGTCCTTATTGTCTTTCTGGCATTAGGGTTAAGACACAGGGGTCGCGTTAACCGAATTATTTTCTGTATTTGACCTTTTTTTTTTCTTTTTAAACGGTGACGGAAAAATCTCAAAGGTGAAAATGAACTATTGAATCTGTTATCATTTGAAAAATTGAGGTATAAAAATTGATTATGACAGGATTATTTTGACCCCAAAATGATCGACAACAAAAGATTGTAGCGCGACCTCAGATACAGCTACAGATCTTAACAGAAATGTTTGAGCATCAAGACCGATTGATGCAACATGAGGTGTACAACAGGATGCAGATAGTAGGATTGTGTAGAATTAACATAACATTATAAATAGGAATAGAATATGAACAGACTGTATTGATGTGACAGTGGGGACATTTACATGTTAAGGTAGCACATGCATAAATAACACCCAACAACAATTATTTCTCATAATGCGCCTCAAAGACGCTGCCCACGGAGACTAAAAAGGCTCTTTATCTTGTTTACTTGGTGGGATAAAGTTTGGTCACTTTCACACCTGATTTGCTCCACACCAAGGTTCGTTTGGAACCGCTTCGACACCCGGTTCTTCAACTGGCTTTCAGTTGAAGATTAGCATACACTTTATTTTAGCAATAAAAACATTTACAATGGAGTGAGACAGGAATGGAAAGCCTTACATGATTGGCATTAGACATAGCATGCCTGTTGAAACTGATTTTTGAAAAGAATAATCATAAAAAGGTGCAAGTAGCATCCAGCCAACATTCTCTCGAGCTGGACCACGGTTCGGAGAGACTTTTCTGTAGGTCTTATGAAGTTACATATGTGTACCAAATTTTATAATCTTAGGTGAAAGCATGGCTTGGGGATGATTGTTTTAATGCTTCTAGAGGGCGTTGTAGAGTAATTAGGCCCCACCCACTAAATATCTGAATAAATATCAGTTAGGAGCTGTGTTAATATCCCTCATGTTGAATTTTGCACTGATCAGATGTTGAATGTGGAAATTAGAGCTAAATGTATGGCCAGGACATGTCATCGGCTTCGCCACACCGCCGCAGCCCCACCTTCTTTAGTCAATGGTCTGTACAGGGCATGAAGTTACATCAACTTGTTTTCTGTCACTAAGCGCAGTTTGATGTTCATTAGGTAAAATGAGTGAAATAAGGAGTAAAACATTAGGTTTTCTATTTTCAGGGGGCGGGGCTAAAGTGATATCAGCAAATGGCCCAATGAATGTTTTTGGCCTGGCCTTGCCCCTTCAACATGCAGGAAAAGTCAAGATTTGGATAACTTTAGATCTCCTATGCCTGAAGGCAATAGTGAGCCAATCTGAACTGGATTGATGAAAATACCTAGGAGGAGTTCTTTCAAATGCAGAGGCTATAAACGGCCAAACCGGGGTCAAAAATTGCAAGTTCAATCTAAGATGGCCGACTTACTGTTTGTTGTAGACCATGGGGACAGAGGACTTTTAGGTAGGTCTTGGGTAGTTCTACAAGTGTACCAAATTCCATACCTCTACGATAAAATAGGCCAAATGGGGAGGGAGTTTTGAACGTTGCCAGGGGAGGGATGCTGCTGTGCTATGTCTGCTAAACCCTTAGAATATAGAAATGTCACGCATGACTGATGCATTTGCAAAATACGGTGAGTTTTTGTCTATGTTTAGGGATCCAAAAAGCCAATTAATTTTTGCTGAAAAAAAGCCCAAAAACATTACAGATACAATAGGCCATTCCAGCGCTTTCGCTGCTCAGGCCTTGAAGCTTTATATATATATATATATATATATATATATATATATATATATATATAAATAAATAATGATATATGTACATATCAGGCTGAACTCTGGTGTAAGTTCAAGGTTAAATAGGTGGCTTGGAGTTTTTCTTCTTGTCTGTTAAATTTCTTCCACAAGCTGTAACCAGAAGCTATACTAATACACCTTCCGCAATGTTTTTGCGTTGAATAATCAACTGAAAAGTATTGAAACTTGAGATTAAAATCCATGCCATTAACCCCGAATCAAATGGACGGCATCGACACGGAGATCAGTCAGGCACAGAATATTTCCCCTGGCCTCTCCTTGCACTGAGGCACGCACTCACTATCACGAGCCCTGGTCACCATCATTCCTTTATTGTGGTCTGCACAAAGGCCTTGAAATGTGTGTGCGGGTGTGTGTGTGTCTGTGTGCGTGATAGACTGAACCAACAATAAATTGCCACATCGGCATTCACACCTCACCAACTGCCACATAATTACATTTCAAAGACACCCAGTGTGTTGACCTCCAAGAGGAGCTTGATGCTATATATAATATTGTATTCGCTGAAAGCCTCTTTACATCATGTGTGAACACACCTCTCCCCTTCACATCCTAGGCATCAAATGCTGCCACTTTTGGTAACACGCCTTGGTGCCTCTGAGAGACATGTATGAAGTCCTCAGACAGCGCCGATACACGTAGCTGAACATGCATCTACTTTGAAGCACTGAAAGGACTTGAGAAAATGTAAACAGTTTATTTCTTTATGTAGCTTATAGAATGTGTGCATACATTCACATGTTTATAAAAGCATTATTAAATACTTTTTTTGCCACTGATAAAGCCATCACTATTTGCATGAAGCAAAGGAAGAGTATACTGTTCTTCCTTCACACTTACCCTGATATACTCAGTCAAATCATATACAAGATCTCTCGTTTAAAGTAACCTTTCAGGGTTTTATCATTGTTAGTGTTTTTTTCTTTCCTTTTACGTATGCAGTACACTTAAATATCAAACAAAATTAACCTGAAAAAGTACAAATGTAGTTTCTGAATTAAGATTTTACTTAAGGGAAATTTTTTTATTCATTTTGTAAATAATACAAAATGTGCCCACAGAGAGATAAAAGACCATCAATCCATCCATCCATCCATCCATCCATCGTCACAGGGGGAAACAGGTCCAGGAGGGAACCCCAGATATCCCCCTCCTAAGTTACGTCCTTGAGCTCCTTCTGGTGATCCCAAGTGGTTCCCAGGCCAGAGGGGTCCCTCCAGCGAGTTCCAGGTCATCCCCAGAGTCGCTTCCCAGTGGGACATGCCCAGAAAACCTCAGAAGGAAGTCACACAATGCAGAGAAGCAGCATCTCTACTTTGACGAACTCCTCACCCTATCTCTAATGCCCCTTTTTCCACTAGGGTTGGCTTGGCCTGGACCGGGTGGGGTCAGTCCCTATTTAGCACGTTTCCACTACCTATGTCTGGGTCGAGCCAACCCCTTTTTTGGGACTACCTCTGGCTCAGTCCGAAGCGGGCCGAGGCGACCCAACACGCCCACTTATGGACTGATTGGTAAAGTGATGTCACTCTCACTCCTGCCTAGATTTATTTGCTATTTAAAAAGATCCTGAAAACCCTGAAAGGGTGAAGAGAAAGCAGTGGGTCGTGGATAGATTGAGCAAGATAGGAACGAAGACTCATAGTGGCTTTTCTGGGCAGGGATGTTTTAAACAATAAAAGGTTTTCCACTTTACCCCTTCACTTACTCTTAAGGTAACAGAAAAAAAGAGCCATAAACAAATTGTACTGCAGAACTCCTCAGTTGGCAGATATTTGAATGCATATCTGCAGGACATTTCGGGGAGAGGCTTTTGGAATAATTTCTGCTTCACTTATAGAGTTCACAAGATCTTCTTTTCTGAGGTCCTGCCAAGTTCCTTTCCATGTGATACAAAGGATTTAAACTCAACACAGCATTCTACAGCATACCTGATTATCATAAGCATTACGTTTTATACATTATACTTTGAATAAATATTTTTAAATCTAAATCTCTTAATAGTTTTGGATAAAGTAACACAAATGGTCTATGTTTTGGTTTAATACTACGATATATGGTAAGACATGTGTCCCCAACCATATAATACAATAGGCCCATATTTATAGTACCTTGCAGGACTGTTTTTAACCCTTGAACTTTTCCAAAATGTGTCAAGTTAGAACCGCAACCAATGCTTTTTTTGGGAAATTAAGTGATTGACAAAAAAGTAGAGGATGATTGTGAGGTTGAAGGACAGTGACTCATGGGTTTCAAATTTCTTTTCAGAAATTGGGGTTTTAACATATATCCAGCCCCCTGTACTCTGATATCCCTGAAAAAAATCCAATGCCAAATATTGCCTTTGGAAGACACCCAATTAGTAACCACGGTCCACCTGTGGTTAAAGTATTTTGTGAAGGCCTCAGAGGTTTGTTCGAGACGATTCGTGAGAAAACAGCTTCCTAGAGACTGCAATATTTAAAAACTGATGTTCAGATATGCTTTATACCCAGTCTGACTGACTTTGAGATTATATCGTGAAAAAAGAATGGGGAGAAGTCTTAACCTCAAGATGTGCGAAGCAGGTAGAGACATAACCCCAAAAGAATTAGAACTGCGACTGCTACAAGTGGTGGCAAGACAAAGTGAGTTTTCCTTCTACTTCTCAATCTACCATATAAAACACCAATTATATACCCCAAAATAATGTACATGTACATACAGTCATGCACGTCATGCACACATTTTGGTTTTCTGTCTACTAGAATTTCTAAGTGATGAACACTCTTAAAAAACTATACAGACACACACAAACACAAGCTGAAACCCAACCTTTCACCTTCAACATGCAATGCCAAGCCACCACGGCAATCCCAACTACCATGCACGCACTCGCCCTTTTTTCTTATGCTTTACCGATAATGTATCCGGAACGCCCAATCACAGTTAATAAAAAGGAGGATAATGAACTCCTCTCATTATGTAGATGCTAATCATGTAACACAGTCTTGTAATTTGAAACACTTGATTTATGGCGAGAGATTGCCCCACCCGCACCACTGCCATCATTATGCACAAAGAACTTGAAATCCTTTCGAGTTAATAATCTGTGCCTTCCCACAGCTTGAAACATGTCAACCTGGTGCATGCACAAGGACTTGCTGAGGCGACGTATAGCATACTGAAATGATGCAATACACAGGCAGAGGAAACAAGATCACAATTAGAGCTGTCAATCTGCATGTAGGGAACAACAATAACACAGCATCAACGGGTAGACACTCTCACACACACGTACACACCTGCAAATACAGGCGTCATTATAGTATTAGGTGAATCTCTATCTCTGTGCTTAAGGTAAGTCTGCAGATAAGGAGCATAAAGTGGGGTACAGGAAGTTTAAGATAATTTATTGTAAAAGTTAAGCCATGTTCACATTGAAGAACTATTTTCTAGCTATGCAATTACTTGCTCAACAGCTGCCATTCATTCATATTTTTGATTAATCAAGTCATCCACACAACCCATGTCGCTTGCCTACCAATAAGTGCACCAACAACGGCCGTCAGAACCAAACGCATGTTCCTACCCACAGCAACCCCCTCCTCAACCCTCACCTATGACGAACTCACATCAACTCATCAACTAAACTAAAACCCTTCATTTCATGAAGCAGATGTGAGGAAACAGTTTAAGAGCCTAAATGCTAGAAAAGCACCTGGCCCAGACGGTGTGTCTCCTGCCACTCTCAGACACTGTGCAAATGAGCTGGCCCCAGTGTTCTCTGGCATTTTCAACTCCTCACTGCAGGCATGTCATGTGCCTGCCTGCTTCAAGACCTCCACCATAGTCCCTGTTCCCAAGAAGCCAAGGATCACTGGACTTAATGACTATAGACCTGTGGCTCTGACATCTGTGGTCATGAAGTCATTTGAGCGCCTGGTTCTGTCCTATCTCAAGACCCTCACGGCCCCCATCCTGGACCCTCTGCAGTTTGCCTACAGAGCCAACAGGTCTGTAGATGATGCCATCAACATAGCTCTTCACTTCATCCTGCAGCATCTGGACTTCCCGGGAACCTACGCCAGGATGCTGTTTGTGGACTTCAGCTCTGCCTTCAACACCATCCTCCCAGACCTTCTGCGAGGCAAGCTATCCCAGATGAACGTGCCTGATCCCATCTGCAGGTGGATCACTGACTTCCTGACGGACAGGGAGCAGCATGTGAGGCTGGGGAAGAATGTCTCGGACTCTCGGACCATCAGCACCGGCTCCCCTCAGGGCTGTGTTCTTTCTCCTCTGCTCTTCTCCCTGTACACCAACTGCTGCACCTTCAACCACCAGTCTGTCAAACTAATTAAGTTTGCAGATGACACCACCATTATTGGACTCATCTCGGAAATTCAACCTGCCAACACGGATGATGATGCAGTTCTACACTGCAATCATCGAGTCCATCCTCACCTCCTCCATCACCGTGTGGTATGCTGGAGCTACCATCAGGGACAAACAGAGACTGCAGCGTGTTGTGGGCTCTGCTGAGAAGGTGATTGGCTGCAGACTCCCATCTCTGCAGGACCTGTACACCTCCAGGACACTTGTACCGCAGCAATTTCCTAATGTTGTAAACCTACCCAACATTTGGCAATAAAACCCTTTCTGATTCGGATTCGGATTTTGATTCTATGCTTCAGTTATTTTCCCTGCATTGACAAGATTTCTCCCATGCAACGGTCTCCATAAAATGATATGCTGCGTATCACGTTTCGGTAACAAGCAAACATTTTTCGCCTAATTGTCATAGAAACAAGTGAAAATGCTTTTAGGCTTGCTCCAAAAATGTTACATGGGTTGAGCATGTTCTTCACATGGGATCAGGTGTTATCCCATTGGCTTTCATAGGTGAATGAAAACTATGGGTTTCACAGTTTATTCCCATGAAAATGTTCCAAATTCACACGGGAAATGTGTGTAAAAAGCATGTTTTTTCACACATCTGTTGTGTCTTCAACACATTTCCAAATGTGAAGTCACATGGGTCGAATATTTTTCACATGTGATCACAAGGGAAATTTGCCCATTTTAAATACATGCAATTTTTTAAATCCTTTTTGTACATTCTGAAACAGCAGTGTTTGAGAATCATCTAAATAAAGATAGAAAGGCTACCATTGACATTTCAATCAAACAGGAAAAAAAAAATTGCATTGACAAAAAGATCTATAAAGACAGTCAATAACTCAACATTACACTGCTGCTGCTGCTGAATGTAATAATGTTAATGGAAATGATATTTAGACTCTGAATAGGGATGCGAGGACTACAAAAGATATTTATTCACCTTGCAGAAAACAGATGAGGCACTAATTCTAATATTGATGGTATTTTATGGTGTTACCACAAACAAATGTGAATTTACACCTTACACTTAAAAAAACCCCATAAAATGTTAATCATCATGCTTGACTGTATGTCACTGCAGTTTAGATTATTTATGATAGCAAAAGCGCTGTTGGTCCATTCTATTAATACTTGACTAGAAGTCTAAATAAAGTTGTTAAAAGTTATCATCTATGTCCTGAATATTTGTTCTTCAAAATATTTGCAATGATGTGTTAAAATCTAGAAATAAAGCTACAACAGCAAACCAGGTTTGCCGATGCCCTGGAATGCCATTTAGAACTGAGCTGAATGTTGACAGCCTAAAACAGCTGTCATAACTACAAAACGTTGCTATTACTGATGGCAGGGGTGGAGGGGGGACACCTTCCAGCACTTTCAATTGTAATTTAGTGACAGAGCATTCAGGAATTGTACCTATTGCAATCCCATCATCTGCTTTTATGAGGGAAAATTCATGTCTCATATCAACAGATGCAACATCATTTCCCACGTGAAGAGAACAGCATGTCCATAGAAAAAAAAAAAACGGACATCTAAGTTGCAATTTTTCTTTTGCTTTCCACAGAAATGTCCGAAAACAAATTATGATGGTAAAAAAAAAAACAGTACAAAGAAAACTAATGGGAAATAAAATATTTCATTTAATTAGATAACCATGTATGTATTTCAGCTCATTTTTTATTTACTGAATGGATTGAGTTATTGTTAACAGACATGTTGGTGTTTGCGGAGACGCTAATACTGGCGTTTGAACTGCTTTAAGCCAACATTGGCATTTAAGTTAATCTTGACAATTCTGCAATGTGATAGGTTTGGTAGACCATTTTTCTTCCTGCCGATTCTGCTTATTTGTTACATTTCATCAAGTTCTCTGCAGTTGATTTTAAATACTTCAGCCATTTTCGGCAGAATTATTCTGCTTACAGCATTCACACTGCATTAACGGAAGGTTTTTCTCGCCCTGTCTTATGAGAGTGGCTGTAGTAACAGTAAGCCTACGCTTTTTTTTATTTACTTATTTCAGCAAAGGAAATGGATTCTGCAAATCTCCTGTACATGTATTTTTGATTAGGAAGTGAATGGAAATGGGATGCCGTTAAATCTGAAGATGGATAAAAAGAAAGTCTAGCCCTGACAATCCAGTCGTAGAACGCCTCAACAACTTTCTGACAGTGACACAAAAATAGTTTTCTGCAGACCAAGAAAACCTCTTTTTGTGTCTTTAAATACGCACACTAACATTTTACATACAAGAAAGACTTAACTAAGATCTTAATTCAGATATTACTACAAATACTTACGTACAACATTTGCTTTCGAGGACAGAATAACATTTTTATTATAGCCTACCAAACACATTTAGAGGGAATATACTTTCAGGGAAAAGAAGTGTTCTTTTGAAATGTGATGTGAATGTGAAATCCAGTTGCAGCCATCAGCTGCATGACTTAAAGAATCACAGCCTCATTAAAGCCTTGCTTTGCCGCAAGGCAACGCACACAGCCCTTTGTTCCACAGTAACATACCCCGCGGCACACGTTTTACAAGACAGTACACAATTTACTGTATAAAACCCGATATGAAAATGTAGGTTGCATGTGTGTGCGCCACAAGTGGTACTGTAGATGAAAAGTGCTTGCTCAAAAGTGATAAAACAACATGAAAGTAATAAATCAATATCTGACATATTCTTTCTTTCAAAACAAAACTGTATTTATTGCAAAGGGAAATTAAATTGTTGAAATTGATAGTCGACATTTTGTCAACGTCGAGCAAAATAGCTAAAAATGAGGAGAAGCAAGTCAAAGTGTCCCTTTGCTCTATAAAAGCAAGTCAGTTTGTCCCAGGTAGCATCGGTCGTTGCTAATTGTTTCTAGGTTAGAGCTCTGGAAAAAAAAAAAAAAAATAGGCATTCAATGAAGGCAATCAGGATTCTAAAGGACATATCAGTCAATGTTTGAGGAAAATGGAAGAAACGTGAGACAAAAAACAAAAATACTTCCGTAGTAATTTATATTCAACAGACAAAACTGTAACTGGACAGAAGAAAAAGCTGAACAAGTAGCCAAAAGCAGAAGACAGAAGAAACAGAAGTAGTGTCTAGTATAAAAATGTGTGGAGGACTTTTTTTTTTTTTTTTAAGTACTTTCTAAAAGATTTCCAAAAAATCTTTCACATCAAGGAGGCAGACACAATCAAAAGTCTGGTGTCATATTCATGACAAAGCTGAAAAGGACTAAATCCTCTTAGCCTGAACACTGGCACCTGCAAAGAGGCAAATTTGGCAGTAAGCCCGGGCGAGAGCAAACCCCCAGAGTGCTGATGCCAAGCAGTTCCAGGGACATCCTATCACCATGGAGACTAGGACATGCCTAGAAGCTGGTCAACGTCATAGCGGCGTTCAAATCATACATAAATAACAGGACGGGGAGGGAGGCTGTGCAGCTACACTTTCCAGGCACAAAACTTAAGAAATAAACTCTGAATTTCTCCTGGATCGGCACATAGCTACACAAAAACTGTTTTTACCATTTATACAAGTATCCACTCTGCTTCTTGTCTAATTAAAGTTTCCTGCTAAGCTTTCACCACGACAAAACGATGGATGTGTTCTAAATATAACAGAATTACAATATTTAAGATGACTTAAAAGATCCAAATCACTGTTGATTATTTATTTATTCTTTTTTTTTATTATTGTAACGTCCAGTGTTAGGGAGACACTTTCTTGGTGTACTAATTTATTCTCACCCCAATGCTAGTAATTGTAGAGATTTGGCCTAACACCAACTTATTAAAATAGGCTGCTAAAAGCCTTTTTTGAGGGAGTCTCAAGTATCGGCACATTTCAGCTGTTTGTGGTCGGCTATGGTGCCTAACCCCAACAAATATCAGAGGTCCACTGTATCAAGTCCATTTACAGCGGAGGAGGGAATTCAGAGCAACAAAAAAAAAACTTTCACATTTTTAGTATACTCATAAACACATAAAATGCAAAAACAAAAAAACTACAATTTCTGTCCCATTCCTACTGTTAAAGGGGATATATTATGCCTCTTTTTAAACAAGCTATAATAGGTCTATGGTCTGTAAAAAAACATTTTAATGAAATTCGTTGCACAAAATCACTCTCACATAAAGTGATATCACCAGCTCACTTAAATATTTCAGAATGAAATAAATGGTTTAGAGGTCCAAGTCACTTTTATGCAAACTCCCAGTTGCAGACCACGCCCATCAGAGGTGGGTAGTACCTACTGTAGTTACATTTTCTCAGTTAATTCAATTCAATTCAAAAATACTTTATTGATCCCAGAGGGAAATTAAGTGTTGGTGTAGCTCATATAATTAATTCTTTATGGAGTTGTTGTAGATGATGATGGCTGTGGGCAGGAAGGATTTCCTGGAGCGGTCTGTATTGCAGCGAAACTGAAGAAGACACTCTGTTGTTGTATGACAGTCTCATGAAGAGGATGCTCAGGGTTGTCCATAATTTTTTTGATTTTATGAAGAATCCTTCTTTGCATCATCATCTCCAGATTTTCCACAGTTGTCCCAAGAACAGAACCAGCCTTCTTTATCAGGTTGTTTAGCCTTTTTAAATCCCTGGCTCTGATGCTGCTACCCCAACAGATGACGGCTGAAGAGATTACACTCTCCATAACAGACTTGTAGAAGATCTGCAGCATCTTGCTGCAAACATTGAAGGACCTAAGCTTCCTCAAGAAGTACAGTCTGCTCTGTCCCTTCTTGTAGACGGTTTCACTGTTGCGCCTCCAGTCCAGTCTGTTGTCAAGGTGAACTTATACTCCTCAACCACCTCCACTTCTTCTCCCATGATGGAAACAGTGTTTGACTTAATCCCTGTTTCTTCTAAAATCTACGATCATCTCCTTTGTTTTGTTCACATTCAAGGTGAGACGATTGTTTCCACACCATGTCACAAAGCGGTCCACCAGCTCTCTGTATTCAGCTTCTTGTCCATCTCTGATACACCCGACAATTACACTACTTCAGTAACTTCTAGGAAATAAAAAAACTACGAAAAAAAAATGTTTAGGAGTAGTTTCCCTACACCGTACTTTTTACGTTTACTTGATTCATATTTTTATGAAGTATCGCTACTCTTACTTGAGTAAAACTTCTGGCTACTTTACCCACAGTGATTAACTTCACTGAATAAAGACCAAACTTGTTTTAATCAAAAATGCATGAGACTTACAACTACAGTTTATGCTGCTAGAAGTGAGACCTCTTGTTTGTACACAAGGGGCAAACTCAGCCGGCCAAAAGTGAGGCCAACGCGGAAGTGGCAAAAATTGCAATTCCCCACTTCATCCACTAGGGGCTGGCTGCAGAAAGGGGCAAGTTCCCTTTTACTACCATGTTAAAAATGCCAACTTCACAGCAGAAAAATACATGCTCACAGCCTGGTTCAAAAAACCATTTTAGGTTTGATAGGTCAAGTTTACCATCATGACAACTCGGGGGTGCCGGGTGGTGGAATAAAAAAAAAAAAAACTAATCAGTTTAATGTCATTTAAGCTTGAAATTATGAATTGACAGGTCTCAGATGAGCTGTCAGAGCTAGCGCTGGTGGCTAATGGCTTCCCCCCCCACCCCAGCCTCGTCCTCACGTTAAAAGTCTTGGCCGTGTCGTCTCTCCAAACTTGACCCTCAGTTGCATCCAAAATCTTTATTCGTGTTCGGATGTTAATCCTGCCCTTATAGAACAAAGATGACTTGCTGTGGTAATGATTGCACTATCAGGGGTAGGGGTACCTTATCTTATGTTTCTTCTACTCAATTATGTCATGCATATGTATTTATTTTAGTCTTTAGAATTTGCACGTAACTTCTCAAAATAAGTACTCATCTCCTCAATAACAATGACAATATTTAAACACTGGCTCTTACCTTACATTTTAGTTGATTTCAGAAACCTGACAACCAAACTTGAGCCACCTATACAGTTTAGACTGAATCAGCGTTTTTATCTACAACGAATTACTGCCGAAATGTTGTTAGATCAATCTCAGCTTTGTAGGTATGATTTTGTGATGCACTAGTGAACCAATCCAACTTGTGGTTAGAAAATATTCATTTACA
Source organism: Valencia hispanica (assembly GCA_963556495.2). NCBI lineage: Eukaryota > Metazoa > Chordata > Actinopteri > Cyprinodontiformes > Valenciidae > Valencia > Valencia hispanica. The sequence goes on along the minus strand of OY747714.1, from coordinate 10,106,998 downwards.
GACGGAGTGATAAGAGTAAATGGAAGTGCTTCAAGAACAAGAAGAAAGCAAAACAAAACGATAAGAGGGTTTTCTCCCTGGTATTAACCAGAATGTGGTCCACGTATCTGACAAAATAAGAAAAGAAATAAGAAAAAAAAAAGAACAAATTATTTCTCTCTCAATGTTTGTGTGACTCCAGGGCAATATAAGACACTGATTAAGAAATGATGCTTGTAGCAGAAAATGAAAATGTTTCCATTTGGGATTCACAACTTGTTGACTGAAAACTAAAGATTTGAGCCAGTATTACAATTTCAGAGTGCTGTTCTTAACAATTTAACCCCAAGGAACCTCGGCAAAGGAAAATGAGGGTAATCAAAATGTGTTAAAAACAAAATGATCAAACTTTTTAATAACATGACATAAAATTTGAAAAGCTTATAGTTTTTGGGTCTAGTGTTTCAGTGAAAGAGTGTTGATATGTCACTTGACTGCAATCAAATCCTGTTGTGAGCTTAGCGGTCTGTTTATGTACAAACTCTGGCTGATAATTATCTCAGTGGCTTTGATTGTTTGTTGGTGATGGGTGAAATGAGAAAAAAAGTCATATTTAATTAAAAATAATGAAAGAAAAAAAAAACATTCAAAAGGCCTCAGTCCTTGACGCAGTCGTCTCGGGGTCGAGTCTGGTCCTGGTGGATCTTGCCACTTTTTTTCCCCACTTCTCTCCTCCTTCTATGTGCTATATACTTTCAAATAATGACCACTGTGGCCACAAAAACCTTTAAAAAAAAAAAAAAAACAGGCCCAGGTAGGGGGGGGGGACTCTACAGACATAAGAGATGCAGATTTTTCATGTCAAGTTTTAACTGAGAACCATCCCGCTCACATTGACTTCGATACTCCCCACAAAATGAAGTATTGATTCTTCATTATCATCATCACCACTAACCACTACCATAACCCCACTGTAGAGGATTTTAATAAATTATGCATACACTCTTCAAACACAATCTGCACATTTCTAATTGCCTCCCCACTGATCTCCATAGCAACAAAGGCTGCAAGCACAGCCGAGTTTCCTCCCCGTTCCCTGCTACAATTAGTCATTTTCCCCTCCCTTTGCTCTAATTTCCCTCATTAACTCTAAATCAGATATTGAAGGGGGAAAAAAAGTCAGTAATGCTTTCATCCATTTTTAATAATGCCTAACAATGCTTGTAAGTGTTGTCTTTGTTGTCTTGCCACACGTGCCTTTGGATATACATACAAAGAAAACAAAACTGAAGATTTCAGAATTCATCTCCCAAACATTCATTTTGGATGGGAATGATTTATGCACATATTTCAATTTAAAGCACAGCTAAGGCTCTGCCATAGAAACACAATTATCTTGGTTTCTTTACTATGCACGGTGATATATGGAATGACAATAAAATCATAATAAAACACGTGGAGCATCCCGGGTTGTTTTTTTTTGGTGCAATATGTAGACATTTATAAAACCCCACTGCTCTATTATGTACAGTTAAAAACTAATAATACCTTGCCACACACCATGACGGTTTACACGGCAAGCTCAAAGGCTGCGCTGAAAAGGACCAATCAAGGTAAAAAAAAACCCAAAAGAAACATGATTTACAATGCTTGGAACACGACACCAGAGACATAAAAAGAAAATTTGTAAGCATGATAACAGCTGTTTTTCCCCCCGAATTTGCGGGGTTTGGGACCACTGCGGCTAGGGAATAGCTAGAATTCACCAATATTCGAGACCCCCTCTAAAAACCCTTATAACCACTTTTAATAGTTCAAGCACAACAGATACCTTCATATACATTAATAGGCACAGTGAAAACCGTCTAACATCTACAGTCTCTGTTACCTCCACTCTTGTGGGTACAGCGAATCAGCTTCATAGAAAACAGATGGGGCTCCGGGGTTGGCCGCTTTGCAGAGGCCAGCCAATAGCAGGTTGAGTAGCATGGTGCCTACGTGTTTAAGCTTCTCAAGCTGCAATTTCTTTTGGTATATTTTAGATATTCTGTATGAAAAAGTCAAATATGCTATTTTTTTTGCTCAACACACACACACAAACAACCACTTTGGTGTGATTTACATAATTCTGGTTTATTTGGTTAATCCTGTATATTTCTGTTCATCTGTTGCACCAAAAAAGCCAATATAACTGTTTATCTCATGGGTATTTCAGGTTTTCTTTGAGGTGCCAACAACCATGTTAATGCTCTGCTGATGTGTGTCTGCTTGTCATCAATAAATTAAACGACAGAAAAAAAAAAAATCTTAAAGCTCATTTAAAAAGAATCAGAATTCTCCACAGAACCAATACCAGCTACACACAACATTCAAATAAAAAAAAAGGGCAGGGAGAAGATAAAAACATGTATTCCTAAAATGTCTACAGAAGAATTATATTAAAAGAGCAATGATTGAGTTGTGATTTAAAAGTCTCAATAGATGAGCTGTATTTAATTAACAGTGGGAGCTTGTTTCAGAGCTTTGGGGCCCTCTACAATCTCCATTACTAACTACTATACATCAGGGAACAACCGAAAGCAGCTGTTTAGAGAATCCAGTCTGGAGTTAATAGAAAGCAAGTTCAGGTTCAGTATATGCTCTGTATACGGCTTTAAAATGAAACAGAATAGTTTTCATAATAATTTCTAGACTTCGAGAATCTGGGGGAGGAATAATAAAATATAGAGATTTTATCCTCATAAAATAATTATCCTTAACCTCTGTACAAGCTGTAGATAGTATATCTGGTTTTTTAACTGTTTAATAATACTTTTAGTTTAGGTTAGCCTCTTAATTGTTACAAACAGCTTCACGGTACAAAGACTGTTCATGAAATAACGTCAAAAGCTACAACTCCAGAGTTCTAGACTGGACATTAAGATCGAATAGTAAAGCCGATAGCTAGCTTTATAAAATGACTGAGATGTTTACCTCTTCTTGCCTTGTTGATTAATCAAACAAGGTATGAATCTCAAATGTCAACCCTGAAAAAAAGAATTTTGGGGTGAAATTGAAATTGGTTTTGTTGTGTTATTGATTACAATAACACAATTGTCAATGCTTGGCAATGAAGTTTAAGCTAAAACCACCATTTAAATGTATATTCGATAACTGTGAAGGACAACTTCATTGTCTACAAGTGTAAGACAAAGAAGTCAAGAAGTGAAAGCAAAACAAGATGCTTTCAACTACCAGGGAGCTAGTATTGAAAATTTACTGTATGTTGGACTTTTTAACGACACATAGAACACAGGAGATTAAATTTATGTCTGTTTGTCGGTGTGATTGGCTGAATGTGGCTCCAGCGTAAAGGCCTTTGAATAGTTAGTATGACTAGAAAATTTTAATTTTGGTTTCATCAGTAGCCATAATCTCATATACATAGATATTGAACGGGTCAACTGTGCCAAATTTGGGGAACTGGGCAATGACCTGAAGAGAGCTGGGACCACAGTAACAAAGGTTACTATTAGTAACACGCTACGTTGTCATGGGTTAAAACCCTGCTGCACTCAAAAGGTCCCCCTGCTTAAGATAGCACATGTCCAGGCCCAT